>ML682041.1:5757327-6018833 GCA_007922195.1 Podocnemis expansa | reverse complement strand
GCCCCCCCACAGCTGCCCTGACTGGGCGGGGGGAGGGGCGCGCAGGGAGCCCGCCGAGGCTCCGTTGGCGGGCAGGGAGGGGAGCGAGAAGAAGTAGATCCGGCAGGCGGGGCCAGAAGAGGAAGGACACGGCACTAACGTAACGGCTACGAACGCGGAGGAATACCTGCGCGCGCGCCGTGACGTTTCCCTCAGGCGGGGGCGGAGCCGCCCGCTTCCGGCAAGGGGCGGGGTCAGGCCTACGCCATGCGGGCGGGGCCTGGCGCGCGTGCGCGGGCCGCCGGAAGTAGCCGGCGGAAGCGGCGGGTGGCGCCTCGGGCGGGGATCGGCAGGCGGGCTGGGCGCCCTCTCCGTGCTTCTCCTGCCCCGCTCCGGTGCGAGCCGCCGCCGCCGCCGGAGCCCATGAGCCTGAACGAGCACTCGATGCAGGCGCTGTCCTGGCGGAAGCTCTACCTGAGCCGGGCCAAGCTGAAGGCCTCCAGCCGCACCTCTGCGTTGCTCTCCGGCTTCGCCATGGTGAGCGCTCCCCTTCCTCCGCGGGCTCCGGGGGGAGCGGTGCAGCGACCCCGCCCCGTCCCGCCGCCGGGTTGGGAGCCCCCTGCAGCCAGCTGCACCGGGAGCTGCTCCCTGCCCTTCCCAAACGATGTGGAGGGGCTGCCTGCAGCGCCGAGCACCGGCGTGTCCTCGCCGCCTTCCCCAGAGAAACCCCTGCTCCGTCCCCATTCAAAGGGTCCTCTCAGCTCGGGTGCCTCCATCTCAAACGATTTGGGGAGAGCTGAGCCCTGGACTGTGGGCACCGGCCTGTGGCTCGCTCCTGGGCTGAAGTTAAAGTGGACGGGGAAAATGAAGGCTTTGTTCCTGGGGTTGGAGGAGGATTCAAGCTATCTAGCAGGCTTTGTGCATCAGCTGCTGCATGTCACCGTTTTTTACTTTGATTTATGTCGGAGATTCTTCCCGCATTTAGCGTCTTCCGTTCTTGGATTGCTAACACTGTCCAAAATGTGCAATGCTTTTGTTCAGGGGCTTCATTGTCTTGCTGGTTGGCTTACTGGTTGCTTTGTCTCCCATTGATCCAAGAGTAAGCACGTCTCTGGAGTATGTTCTTTCCAGGTACAGTGGTTTCTCACAAAATGGGTCCATTATAACCGGAAGACAATCTATAGGATGTCATGCGTTGAAATAATGAATGACTTTAATTCCATGTCATTGTAAATGTGGGGTTCCACGTGTCCTAAACTGGGGCAACACTGGGCATGTTTTATATTTTTTTTAAAGGCAGTTTTGCATAATCCATTGTTCTACAAAATCTTAAATGGATTTTTTTTCAGGCTGCTTTTGTCAAGAAGTAGGTTATTTATGTGAATGGCTTCAAACTGGCTTTTTTATATCACCTTATTGCATGTGAAAACGAATGTTCATATGAATTGCTGTATTGCCGGCCCTCGTTATTAGACAGTGTATAGTTCTGAAACAGTTTTAACAACTAATGTCAGTCAGTAGCAGGTAAGGGGATGGTGCTGAGTATAGGATTAGGCTCTTGCACCATAAATCATCACTGTGTTTAAATTGTATCTGCATTACAGCAGCAGCACTTTAGCTACAATGGTCTAGCATAGACACAACAACCGAAAGGGCTTTTCCATTGCTGTGGTAAATCCAGCCCCTAGAGAGCTAGCAGATAGGTCAACAGATGAATTTTTACTGTCATCCTAGGATGTCTGTGCTGGGGTCTAGATCCGCTGCTATGCAATGTAGCCAGGATTCTTAAAGTTTTAGTTCCAAAGCTTGTTTTTGCTAAAGTTTTAGGTATAAACCAGACCTCAGGCCCAATCCTTTGGATTTACATGTCTTTGCTTTACAGATGGGAATGGTCCCATAGTGATAGGGTCGATGTCAGAACTACTAATATGCATACACTTGAGTGGATATACAAGTCTTTGGAGGCTTGAAAATCTAATGCATCATTAGGTTCAGCCTGTAAGTGTCTTCTCTACAATCATATACAGTAAATCTCTAGTCCTCTCTTGCATGACTTGCTGTGCCCCTTGTAAAACAAACAAGGAGTCCTGTACTACTTGTGGAGTCCTGTCAACTTCATGGGGGCTTCTGGGCTGGTGCACAAGTCTGATGGCACACACCAAAGAAATTTGTTAGTCTTCAAGGTGCCAGGGGACTCTAATTTTTTCTGAGTATATTTTGAAACATTTTTTGTTTTTCTTCAGCATGTTGTTTTTGAAACAGCATCCTCAACATCAAGTCCCATTTTTCTGATTTAGAATGTATTCTCGTCAGCTGGAACCATTCAGCTATATTCAGTCAGTGTGAAAGAAACGCTGCATTTCTCTACACTGCTGAAAGAAGCACAGACCATCTACCTTTGAAATGAATGGTTTATTAGATTGTAAGCCATGAAATTCCTTTATTTTAAATCACATAAAACAATGCAAGTATAATAGCAAAACAGAACAAAGCAAGTAGTGTGAATCAACCTCCTGACGGTCAAATAAATGTCAGTGTCATACTTCAACGGCTAAAAACAGAATGCAGCTCTTTAGGGGCACTGGTAGACTGGCATCCATTTGACTGACAGGCAACTGTGCTCGCTTAGAGCAGTGGCATGTTTGAGTGAATTCTCCACTGAGTACGATGCATCAGCCCGGCAGTTAAGCACATTTACACTGCCACATATTCTACCAATCACCCTCTCTGATGAGACCAATTAATTTATTGTGGCAATTTCCTGAATCTGTATATGATTACAAAAATAAGTGATCATGAGGAAATAGCTTTACTTTCTACTGTCTTCCAGTTTGTATGCTTTTTAAAATAAGGGATTTAATATTGCTGATTAAATGACTGTTTTAGAGCTTAAAGAAAATCTGTGAACTAACAGCGGTGCTAACTGTTTGCGTCAGGCATCGAGGAATAAATCTTAATACAGTTAGCTTGATGAATGGAGATGTGTTTAATCAAATGGATTGTTTACTACTTCAAGAGACAGTTGCCAATATAGAAATGAAAATTTGCAAATGCTCGTCAGGTTTCAAATTCACAAATGCCAGGTACCTGCAGTGATGGCTGCTAAAAGCCTTTTTAAAAATATTTCCTAAATAGGAAGAAAAGGGATGGATCAGCCAAGATCAGATAAGATGCTGACCTCAGCCTGAAGAGTGCCCTACAGTGGCGAGGAAACTGAGGCAGCAAGACGCATGCAACATTTTAGTTTTATGGAGACCACTCAGGATTGTGTGCAGAATCTCTCTGCATGCCAAGCAGCACTTAATGTTTAATTATGTATGGCCGTGAAGAAGTCAACCAGAATGCTCTTAACTAGTGCAATTCTGGGAGAGGATGTGTTTGTTTGCTGGAGGTGAGTCTAATGGGTGAGCACTGGCTCCATGAATAGTGAGCTACAGGGTCTGAACTCTCAGTAGGTAGTAACAGATTAAAGAACTGTCGCCTGGGAACATGCCCAGAAGCCCTAAGATTCGATCAGTGCCTGGGCTCCTATCCAGTGCTAAAGTCTTAAAACCCACAGGATACAGCAGCCGTCCCACCTCACAGGGCTCTGGTGAGTGGCCAAGAGGGGATGCTCAGCTAGATCTGTGACCTTCAGGTATTTTAAAGGAAACCATTGGAGCAGCCTTGTGATTGGTGGAGTGAACAAACAAGAGCAAAGTCCCCCAGATTGCTGGATGTTGGGAGGTAGTTTGTGAATTGCAGTGTCTGCATAAGGCAAGGGTAACCAGTCACCTGCAGTGACCTAAAGATGAACAGAGAGCTAAGGGGGATTGGAGCAACGTTGCAGCTTTCTGCAATATCATATATGAAGAAAACAGCAAAGCTTTTATTGTTTTTTAAACATATTTTTTAACTTGCCTTTACCGTAATACCAGAAATACATCAGTTGTATGAAATTGTTTTTGTTTTTGTTTTTTTAAGTAAAATCCTCCAGATTTAGAAAGAGCTTTTTGGACTGCATTTTAAGCTAGTCTGGGTCTGTTCTTCCGCATTCGCCTGTTACTCTGATACAGCAATGAAATGGAACATGACCTAGTATTTAGTGCATTTGACTTGCTGCATGAACTAAGCCAAGACAGCTAAAATCTGTTCTTCAGTTTTTCGTTTATAAAATACCATAATATCTACCTCACAGGTTTATTATTTTTTGAAGTACATTGAGATCTTTGAGCTAAAGATATAACGTAAGTGTAAGTAGTACTGTTGTCAGGACAACAAGAAGTCTGGTGTTTATGAATCAGCTTAGATGGGTTTGAACTTTCATGTAACATCAGAGAGCACTGAAGGCTCCTCAGATGGGAGTGGATTTACAAATTTGATCAAATAAAATTAAATATATATTTTACTTTTTACAGTCACTCCGCAACCTGTGGTAGTTTAACTGGATGTAGGAGAGTTCTGTGCCTCTACCTGGCTGCTAGAGCCACAACAAAGAACCAGATATTGCTGTTGAGGGATGCTTGGGCGAGAGATGGGTAAGAAAGATAATGGTGCTGGAGCACCTAGGAATTGTTTAGATCAACCATTTAGTTCTGTTTGTTTGAAAGGATTGTTTAATCTTGCTGCATTTGTTTCTAATTTCTCTTAAAATCCTGAAAATTTTCACTGTTAATTTATTTAATCTTTGTGAGTTACATTACCATTTGCTGTAACAGGTGATCATAGCTCAGCTTTTTACTGTAGATGTTGCAAAGTGTTACTGCTGCATAGTGACTGTCAACATTGCCTTTTGCTGTGTTACTGCAAAACAAAGGAAGCTCAGGTTAAAAGTATGTAAATATAAAAAATGTAATCTAATGCCTGTGTTACTATTCTTTTGTATATTTACATTGGAAAAGCTTCTAATCTGACTCTTCCTTCAACTGAATGGTTTGTTTGGGTGTTCTATTTTACCCTGCTCGGATAATGAAAATAAGCTGATCCAATATCACGCCTTAAATTGTTTCCTTGTGGGGTGATCATGCACTAGCGGTGGTATTTGGGTTGCACATACTATGGGGAAATTCTTTAAATTCAAACAATTGAAATTAAAAAAAAAGGGGGGGGGGGCTTGAGAAACTTAGTTACCCTAGCGTAAATTGTGGACATCAAATTATTTTACCAGGCTGAATTATGTGGTTATTTTAGAATCTGAAGGACGTTCCCTATTGACCTTGAAAGGATGGAGTGTTACGAGCAGTTGCTGTATGGCCATGTAACTGTCTAATAGACAAGCTTTCAGATACAGAGCACTGCAAGAGAAACATCTGCTCTTGCCTCTGAAGTATGGCAAATAAAACCTTCTCAGTACTCCATTGGCACTTTTATTTTATTATAATGGACTTCATCCAACAAAGATCTATTATATCTGTATTGTGGCTTTTTGTATCCTATCAGTATCATGGTCCAGATGTTCTAGGTGCTGTGCAAACAGATAGGAAGGGTATGTGCCCAACCCATAAAAATTCCAATCCAATTGTAAAGCTTTTCTTTACAAAAAGCTCTTAGTAAAGAGGTCAGTTAGTTTTAAACATAAGTAAAATCCAATTGCTATATTTTAGTGAGTTGTAATTATACTAGTCCAGTAAAAAAACAACAAGCAGTTGTGTGGCACTTTAAGACTAACAGATTTATTTTTTGCATTCCTTTCTGTAAGTTCACCCATCTTCGAAGCATCTGAGGAAGTGGGATCTTCTCCCACGAAAGCTCATGCAAAAAATAAATCTGTTAGTCTTAAAGTGCCACACAACTGCTTGTTGTTTTTGTAATTATACACCATGTACCTAATTTTCTCCTGTTCTCCCCCCACCCCCCATTTCATCTTCCATGCTCCAGCATAAAGAGGGCAGAACATGACCATTGGAAATATCCCTTATATAAAATGGTTCTTCTGCTGGCACAGGGCTGGTGGAGCAATCCTGTGTTCCTTTTTTGCATAGTTCTGTCCTAGTAACATAGTGGGGTGAGCAACAGGAGCTGGATGGAGTGTTTTTGAGTTCCTTCTCTGGACCATAGAAGGCGGTCTATGGCCATGTAAGACCACTGTAACTTAGAGCAGGCCCAGAATTTGGAGGGCCCGAAGAATGGCATTTAGCCTTTGTTGGGGTAGTGTGACAGTGTGCAGAACCCCTGGGGTACAGCCTGGGAGCTATGGAACCACTGGATGCTCTTAGCTATTATATAGGTTTGGGGTGAGTTTTCCACCAGACTGCCTGGGGGCATATAGGCAGTCTCTGCAGACCCTGTTATCACTCAACCCAACAGCAGGTGGCGGAAGACACCCCACTTAGTTGAATGAATGCTTTCCAGCCACCTTGGAACCGAAACTTCAGCTGGCTCCAAAGCCAGGATCCCAAGACTATACTATCTCGGCTTGGTCAGCAAGTTTGACCAGTGAATGTTGTTATCCAGTCCCTCCTTCCTCTCAAGTGGAAAGAATGTGCAGCAGCTTTTGTTCATGAGCCTTTTCTCTACACCAGTGTTTCTCAAGCAGTCCATGGAACGCTAGTGCTCTGCCCAGGTCTTCCTTGACCCACCCTACCTGCTCCCCATGGGAGGAGGAGGAGTTTAATATCCCAGCCACAGCAAAGCTTCCTCCAGGTATGTGACAGCAGATGTTTGCACACCTGGAAGTTTTGCTGCAACTGGGGCATTTATCTCCTGCCACTGCTACCAGCTTTTCAAGGATTTTCATCAGGTGTTCTGCATAAAGTGATTAATTCTTGTAGGTGTTCCCCAGTCCGTAAAGGCTGAGAACCACTGGTCTATGCTCTTCACTCAAAAATACACTGATAAAAGATTAAACAAGATATATAATGACCAAAAAATAGCTTTTAAGTGGCAAGTGGAAAGAGATTAAAATAGTTACCAAAAGAAAAATCTAAAATCAGACTCTAAGTTCTACACACTGACGAGGTTTGAAGTAGCAGTATCTCACCGCCATTAGGTGATGCAAGCAATTTCTTAGAGAACTATGGACAGCTTAGCCCACCCACCCCTCCCCGCTTTCAAAGCCATCTGGTCTTCCACATGAGCCTTCAAGTGTTCATTAGTATGGGAATGCAGTCAAGCTGTGGTGTCATTCCTTTTCTTTTACAGTGTCCTTAGCTGCTGCAAAGATCTGGGGCTCCTGATCTGTTGGGTCCTCCTTATTTGATCGCTCAAGCCCCATTGAAAATGTGCTTCCTACAGTGAAGCCTTCCCTGTAAAGTGTAAACCATTCCTGTTAGTGAAACCTATTCTTGAATGGGTGAGAGTGCTCTTAACACTGGCTGGCCATTCCATTGTTATGTCTGAAAGACTGTGGGAGTTTCCTGCCTGACAACAGGACTCCTCGTTTATAATCAAAACGTTCCAAATCTTTGACTAGAATGGCAGTACATACAATCCAAAAAGATACTAGTGTTGGCAGATCAAGACCTTGCACAGAACATATATAATTAATGACATGACATTGAATCTGGATTATTGGGTTTTTTAAGGAAAGAGGGATGTTTTCAGACACAGGAAAACAAAGGAGTCCTGTGGCACTTTTAAAAACTATGAAATTTATTTCACATGAGCTTTCATGAGAGAAAATCCCACTAAATAAATGTTAGTCTTTAACAGTGGTGAACTAACATGGCTACCCCTTTGGAACTTGTTTTTAGACGCAGGGTGTCAAAGGTGGGAATCCAAGAAACAACCTCGCCTTCACTTGCACAATTTAGCAACAGAACAGAATTGATTCATGTACATTATCTTTTCAAGATGCGTCTGATCTGATTGTAATTCTGCCTAACTTTTGCAAAGGCTACCAAACAAAATGGGGTTTAATAATCTGCTTATTAGCTCTCTATTGATAGTGCAGTTGTAAAGATTTTCTGCTATCCTCAAACTTCATGTAGTAGTAAACATTTTGAAGATAGGATTTCAGGTTAGATGGGTAAATAGATTACAGTGTATTGCTTCCTGTGTTTAAAACTATAGTTTAGAATGTTTTTGAAAACTTTCTTTTTTGAAACACTAGCTGATGGAATAGCTGGGCTGAAGCTGAACATTTGAATTTGGTGTGATGATAACTCTTATGTGGAAATGTTTTCCAGTGACCTGTAGGAATTGGATTTAACTCAATTGAGTTATGAGACTCTGAAAGTCGCATACTCTATAGATTTTGTCTCTTTCCACCTCCTCCACTAAGTCAGTGTGCAGCTGAGGGAAGGATTCACCCCCCCACATACAATACGTGGCTAGATTATCTGTTTGGTCACATCTGTTAGTCAGATATATTACTGGACAGTTACCTAGGGCTAAATATATATGTGGCTATTGAGTCCTTCCAGCTGTAGTACACACTGTCTATCTCCCCACAGCCCTGATAGCCATAGTGTTGTTCACCTTGACTACAAGCTAATTCCTGGCTGTCGCCAGGCCTGAGAGAAAAGTCAGGAACTGGTAACAGGAACCACTACACTATGTGGCACAAACAAGGAGTTCCGTGGCATTTACGACTATTTTATTTATTGCATGAGCTTTCATGGGAGAAAATCCCACTTTGTCAGACACTTTGAAGATGAGGGAAGTTGCAAAATGGTGGGGGGGGGAATAAATGCAGGGGAAGTGTAAGTCATGGGAACAGGTCACGCTGCAACAGCAAATCAAAATAGTTAAGATTCAAACACTGGGAAGCAGCATACAGAAGAAGGTGAGGTCAAATCACCTGTTGTAATGTGAGGGGAAAAAACCAATGGTTCATCATTAGTCTTTGGAACAGCCAAAATGGAGCTACTTAGTGCCACATAGTGGCCTTGGCAATCAAGTAAATTCATGTCACCCAAAAGGCTGATACTTGGGCCAGTGCTTAAAAATCTATTGGCATGAGCTGTAATTATGCTGTAAAAGAGAGCAGTCTTGAGTTTGCTGAGGGTAATCACATGGCATGCTTACTGTGAGCTAGAGGAAGCTACACCCTTCCTGCTCCTGCCTTGGATTCCCACTGGCCTCTTGTGTTGGCTGCTGTCCTGCTGAGTTACAGAAATCTCTGGTTTTGATACACAATTAGAGGCCTGTCTCCACAAAAGGATTGACCAGACGTAGGCAACCAAAAGATGAGAGGAGCCATTTAAAAAATTCCTTCAATAACCAAGTATTTTGAGAATCACAATGCGTGTATCCTCCTGGTGGGGGTGTGAGGAGCTGGGCCAGAACCAGGAGTAAGCCACCCACAGAGTCCGCCAGTGGCAGGGAGGTGGGCCTGGAACCAAAAGTGGGCCACCCACACAGTCCCCTGCTAGTGGGCGAGGGCACAGAACCCAGTTCCGCAAGGGGGCAGCCAAAGAACCGCAGGTTGCAGACCCCTAGACTTGACCATATTAAACAGTCATTGTATAACCCTGACCCAAGCAATTTAAAAACAGAAATTTTGTCTTGGTGGATGGAATCACAGTTCAAATCAAATTACAAGGCATACCATGGTTCTTTAACATAGTTACTAGCATGCTGTTTAGTGCCAGCCACTTTGGCAATAACCAAACAGTGTTAAATGAGATCATCCAATCCAGCAATAGCTTTGTGGGCTGTCTGTAAATCTAATGCCCCTTCTTTCTGCACTTTGTTTATTGCCATCTGCATACACCATCTGTGCTGGACCAGGGACTGAGGTAAAGGAATCTTTTGAATGTTGTTTCAGCTATACCAGTTTCTTCCAAGGTGGTGTTTTGCAGGTGAATATGAGTGAAGCCAAACTGAAAACAAGATTTGAGCACTGCATTGTAAGCATGGTCGCCCAACTTTCTCTGCAGCCTAGGATAAAATGACCCTAAATCATAAAAAGAAGAGCATTTGTTTCACATCCCTTGTGTTTGATTTTAAAGCAGTTCTCTGTGGTATGCTCATGTGAGCACCCTACATGGTTCTAGTGGCAGAGAGTCTCTGCCAAAGAACAGAAGTCCAAATGTTCCTGCTTTGTTCTGACATTAAATATTTTTAATAGGCATCGCAGGGAAACTGACAAGGAGATGCGTGAGAGAGACTTCCTTTACACTCAAAGGGGGAATGAAATACTTGATTCTTAACCGTGATTGATTTTTTTTTTTTAAGGCAGAGCCTTCATTATCCTCCATTTGATGAAGCTTACTTGGGGTCTGGTTTGGTCATATTAATCTTCCTTTTAATATTAGCACAGAATATTTGAGCTGTCTTTAAGTCATGGAATGCTCTTGAGGCTAAAACAGAGTTGACAGCTAAGCTGTCAAATTTCAAGATGAGCACCAGTAATAGAGAGAAGTCAGAAAGGAGAAATTAGATTAATGTGCATGAAAATGAAATCCTTCGCTGTGTAGTGAATATTAATGCTGTATGAAGAGTACATCATCTTTGCTGCTCAAAGAAGTGTTTCGTATGCCCCAGCATTTTATACATTCATGGAGACAGAAGAAGGGCACATCAGCAATGAAGAGGAAACATGGTTATTGTATGCAAATACATGCACTAGCTGACTCCCATCTAACCTGGTCTAGTTGAAGATTTTTACCTGTTGCCTAGATCTGAGTTCTACAAATGGCCATTCAGTTATAACTTGTTGTTTGAAAAAGTTGTTACAGATCAAAGCTTGTTTCATAGTCTGGGATAAAATAAATAGTGTGTGTCTGACCAAACATGGTATGTCTTGAGGTGTTCCTTTCCATGCACTTCTGTCTAAACCATGAAACTTTTCACAGCTAAGAAACCACATTTTAAAAAGTTTATGACCTAGTAGTCCTTGTGCAAATGCATCCAATAATCCTTTGCTGTTGAGCTGTGTCCTCAGACATCTCAATTCAAATGTAATTAAACAGGAAATCTAATTACTGGTAGTTTGATAAGCTAAGGGAAAGTGAAATTTTTGAGTGTACCTTGTTGCTACTTGCTACTACTGCATTTCTCTCTATCTCTAGTTCTTTGTTTGTTTCCATTTCTTGCTTTGTTTGAAGTAGTCCTCATTTTGAAGGCTTTTTTTTATGATGTGAACGAGACCATTGCAGTTAAAATGTACACAGTCCTGAATGTGGATTTTTGTTTAAATCACTGATGGGACATTTAAAGACAATATTTAGATTTAACTGGTAAGAGACACTAGTTCCAATTATTTCAATGACTCTCAATATGAGAGAGCTAGTATGTTAGTATGGATTTAAGTTAGCCCTGTTGATTAAATAAATGCATTTATTTGTCCTCCTAAGCTTTATTGTTGATTTGTTTCTGATGTAAACACATGCTGACAAATTAATTGAGCCTCTTCTCACGGGAAACCAAATCTTGCTTGCTGAAATGTCCTTGTATTTCTGCTTTACTCAAAAGTAACTGCTTTGTCTCAAAGTCAAATTTATCATGTTGTTTTTCAAGAGAACTGCCAGGATTAAAGTCTCTAAGCAACTATGTATGCTTATAGGAATCTTCTGAAATAGCTGCTTTTAAATTTTCCTCTCTTGGTAGGGACGCTCCTGTATTGGGTAAAGGATGGTGTACAAGGGACGATAGATCAAAGAAAGACTTCATTTGATGCTCGTATAACATAAATGGAAACATTTCAATTACATTTGAAGGAATGTTGAATTAATGGAACCTTATGTTGTGGAGGCAAGGAAGAACTCTTAGGATCAGGGTGAAATCCTGGCTTTGCTGAAGTAAATGGCAGAATGCCCACTGAATTTAGTGGGGTCTTGATTTCATCCCACATTCTTGGCTACTCCTAAGTGTTGCTTCAATTATGAGAGCTGGAAGGCATTGTTCCCTGGCAGGAGTTGTTGAGGATTTCCCTCCTATAGAGAAATGCAAGATTGGTGTAAGGCTGATGTTTTCCTATGCTATCCCCTCATGGCCCATCTGATGTAGGGGGTAGGAGTGAGTAGGAAAGAACTGGGGTGAACCTTGGCAATCCCAACCAGCAGCATAGACCCTTGTATAATCACAATGATATTCTGGTCAACATGTCCTTTAGTCTTTTAGAACTGATTCCCAGACATAAGTGTTTCTATTTCTGATTCTAATCTGAAAAGGAAAACCAGCTTTTTAAACTCCTAATGGGTTTCTTAACTTTGAATAAACTAGTCATTGAACTGCAACTGCAGAGAACATTCTTTGTACCTGGAGAAGACTGTTGTTAAAAGCTGCTTCAACAAACTCTAGTTTGAGGTGCTTAGCCAGTTACTTCCACCAGTTTAGTAGTTTAAATTTATTTTTAAAATGTTGGTAGCAAACATGTCCAGTCTGAATATTTTCTTATGCCATTCAAAATATTTTGTTTAAAATAATTTTAAGCCTAATTTAAGTTGCAGTCATTTAAAATGTATTTTAAATAGGTTGTTTTTAA
Organism: Podocnemis expansa; assembly: GCA_007922195.1. Classification (NCBI taxonomy): domain Eukaryota; kingdom Metazoa; phylum Chordata; order Testudines; family Podocnemididae; genus Podocnemis; species Podocnemis expansa. Next base: position 6,006,505 of record ML682041.1, on the reverse strand, counting down.
ATAGCTCTTTTGAATTGGTTTTAAATCAGATATTTATCCACTCTGATTTAGACTTCCCTGCAGTGTTTGGGGTCCAGACTTTGCAACCTAGTGCTACTGCATGACAGTCAGTAAGTGACCTTTACAAGTCTGTTTTCATTGTCCAGATACAGTGAGGATTGAAAAAAACAGGGAGTCTTGTGGCACTTAAAGACTAACAGATTTATTTATCATATGAGCTTTCGTGAGAGAAAATCAAATCTGTTAGTCTTTAAGTGCCACAAGCCTCCTTGCTTTTTTCGCTTTACTAGACTAACACGGCTGCCCCTTTGGAACTTAGTGGGGATTAAAATATTATATTGATATAAAAGGGAGGTACTTAAACCTGCTAGTGTTGTTATTTGTATAGTGATGTCTTAAAAAAGTACAGTTCTGTCTTAAATCTTTCTTCTTCCTTTCCAGGTGGCTATGGTGGAGGTTCAGCTAGACAAAGATCATGACTACCCTCCAGGTCTCTTGATAGCTTTCAGTGCCTGTACTACTGTGCTCGTTGCTGTTCACCTCTTTGCTCTCATGATAAGTACCTGCATTCTTCCAAATATAGAGGCTGTTAGTAATGTGCATAATCTCAACTCTGTAAAGGAGTCTCCTCATGAGCGTATGCATCAGTACATTGAGCTTGCCTGGGCATTTTCCACTGTCATTGGGACTTTGCTCTTCCTCGCAGAGGTGGTGCTGCTGTGTTGGGTGAAATTTCTTCCACTGAAGAAGCAGTCTGATTCAGTCCGTGATGACAACTCTACCATCACTCCAGGAAAAGAGGCAGCCATTGCCTCCACATCTATTATGGTTCCCTTTGGATTGATTTTCATTGTGTTTGCAGTCCACTTCTATAGGTCACTGGTGAGCCACAAAACAGACAGGCAATTTCAAGAACTGAATGAACTTGCTGAATTTGCACGACTCCAGGATCAGCTGGATCACAGAGGTGACACCTTGCCACCTTCTAGCAGCCATTTTGCATAAAACTGTACTTTGTTTAAAAATCCCTTTTTTTGTTTTTGCCTTGCTTTGTTGACTCCTCCATGCATGAACTAGCTGGACTGTTGATTTTGATTTAAAAAGATGTTATAAGCACTGTGGTAATTTCTTATGGTTTAAAAAAAAAAAAAATCTTGGACTACTGACATCTGAAGAGACTGATGTTTGGTTTGGCTGCATCGAGCATGTATCTCTCATCCCTCTTATCTGGGTTATTTCTTTTTAATATTGAATGGTGACTCTATCAGTGTGTAAGGGGAATTTAAAAATTAAAACTTGATATTTGTTAGGGGTGGGAGAAAAGCCTTATTTCTCTCTATTTAATGTTGCTGTTTGCTAGAAAGTGTTGCTTGTCTAGTCTGTGTTGCATGGCACAATATAAATTACTTGGGACATACAGTAATTAGCATTTGGTTTCAGTACTCGTACTGTGATTTTTAAAAGTCTGATGAATGGTAAAAATGAGAGCTTCTCCATCTTCCCTTCCCACTAGCTCCCCCAATCGTGTTTTTCTGCCAAGTAATTATTTTACTTTACTAATTTGTATAGTGCCTTTTGCAATGGCAGCTGTAAGTTGTCTTACCCTCCAAATACCCATGACCAGTCCTACTACTGCATTTGTAGGACTGAGGCCCTAACTGTACTCTTCTTTGGGAAGAAAATATAGAAAAAAGCAATACTTGCTTTAATGTTTGTGGGAGCAGATATGTTATCAGAAGTGATAAAATTACCTGTTTTCATTGAGGAAACATTTTTAAAAAACAAGATGGAGAAACTACCACTAGAGGGTTTTTTTTCCTTGCTTGTAAATTTGTGGCCATTAATGGCTTTTTTTCCCTAGCAATAACATATACTGGTACAGCCCTAACCACAACAGAACTACTGCTGTTCTTCCAAACCAAAGTAACAATTATTTTATACTTTTATATATAAATATATTTTTTAATAAATTCTCATACAAATGATAAAAGGCGCTTTGTCTGTGTGGGAATCCCAAGTAATTACCTATGCCTTGATCTAGTTCAGTAGAAAAATCTTCTGCTTGTTCAAATATTGTATTTAAGATTTTAATATCTTACTACATGTGATTTTTGTTTCCAAGATATTCTGGAAGAATACTTGCTAAATACTTATTTATGAAAACAAATTATTTTTATTTTTATTGTTGCTGCTTAATTGTAGGACGTGCATCTTTTATAGAATGAAACTACTGTTTTAGCCTCAAGCTATTGTGTCAAATTCTAACTTCTTCCTCAAGCAATACCAGTCGTGTTTGGCAGCAACTCCTTCAGAATTTGCATGACTCCAGATACATTTAAAAAGGGAATTGTGGTTTTGGCAGCATTTCTCCTGCCTTTACTGAAGGATGGAAGTGGGTGCATTAACTGTTAAAAAATTTCTTTGAACCCAGAAACTACCAGTTTATTATGTTCAGATCCCATGGCACAGAACTGGGATCTTGACTCATGGCTAATATTACGGAATGTAATTCTGTAATTTTGAGATAAAGGTGTCAAATTCAGCTGTGGCCAAGGAGGTGATGTGCCTCTTTGACTTCATATGGAGCCTACAGTGAATTTAGTCTATCTGGCCTCTTAACCCAATTAATTCAACATGCTTCACAAATTAAGGTCCTAATTTTGCAAAGACTAGCTTTTGAATGTAGTACTTGCTCCTAGGAGTCCCACTTTCATCAGTGTGATTGATTAATTAGTGTTAGCACCACACCCAAAAAGATGTTAGTGAGACTGGGCCCAAATTGCAGTTTATATTCTGAAAAATGCCTTTCAAATTGGTATCAGACTTCTATGGCAATATTTAAATTAAATTTTTGCACCTACTGTGCTCTCACAAGCAAAAAATTATTTTTTGTTTGCCATCCCCCAAAACTCCTGGATCAAAGTCAAAACAACATTACCGGTTGTTTGTGGTAGTTTTTTAAAAGGTAAAATATAATAGTCGATGAGCAGAATTCCACTCACTACCTGTAGAAACAAACAGTTGTGGAACAATGGGATCAGCTTAGTAAAAATCTCTGGTTAGTATAGCAGTATTCCAAAATTGTCACACAAATTTACTAGCCTGAGCACAAAACCCAGTTGTCTGTTGTTCTTGTGATTATGGTACACCTAATGATAGCTTTCTTACCCTGGGAAAGTAGAATTTTTAGAAAGCTGTGGTAACCTAAGCAGATATGACGCTCCTTATGCAGATTGGACCCTGTATCTTAAAGGGACATAATGGAGGTTAAATAAAATTATACTTTTCTGAAAACGTCATACCTTACAACTTATTTACAACTCTGAAATTACTATAGATGAAAGAAGATAGAAAATAAATTTTACAAAATGTGGTTTTCCAGGGGTGTGTGTATATTGCTACTTCCATTGTTTCTCCCTGGATAGGTTGCTTCCCCTGTTGTATGAGTCTTCTAGAAAGCAACAGCAGAAGAAACATTTTTTTAAATAGAAAACGGGTCTGTAAAAGTGCAACGTAAAAAGGCACCTTACTATTTTTTTCAAAGCGATTTAGGTTCCTTTTAAGTTTAGTATTGCTGTTCATTTGTCTTAGCATAACTGTGCTTTTAAGCCTTTAGGCATAGCTGAAGTATGCATTTTCCCCTTTCCTCAGGTTGGGGAAATGGCCACAGAAGACTCTTGTGCAAGGTCACATTAACTTCTTACCAGAGCCACAGATAAAGATCAGACCTCGTGATGTCAAGTCTTTTTTCTAAACACTAGAGTGCACTCAATTTTATTTGGATGCCTTGGTGATATTAGAAACAACAAAAGTCCTGTGGCACCTTAAAAACTAACATTTTCTTCTGGCACAAGCTTTTGTGGGCTGCAACCTACTTCATCAGATGCAGACTAACATGGCTACCCCACTGGAACTTGTTCATATTAATGGTATTCAGCATTTATCTTAAACCATTTAAATGCCAGTTACTGTGTATCTTATCTTAGATATATTTTAAAATGAAAATAAAAATAATCCTGTGATTTGTCTTGTTACCAAGACTTCTGACAAACTTCTTTATCTGTCACTCATCTTACTCCACTTAGTTACACAATGCCAGTAATCCAGCTCTGTAAAGATCTCCTTTTAAGTATTTAGTGATTCTTCATTCAGAGTCTTTAGTGTGAAATGGTAGACAAGCCGACAGATGCAGGCAAAACCCTATCTGACTCCACAAATAGGCATGAAGAGAATAATGCAGTCACAGGGTCTTTCCTTGCCTTAACACTGCTTCATTGTTGGGATGAAGCCTGAGTTTACTATTAATGTTCTCTACTCCATAGCTTTTAATAGTAGGCCGTTACTCAAATTGGGACTGTGTGGAGTCAGTCAAATAAACCCTCAACCAAAATGTTTCCTCAATTTTTATTGATTCTCAGGACGGCAGTGTAAATCAGATGAGCTAAGCACACAGTAACTGATTAACCGTGGTCTTTGTTTTTCGTTAATCAGCTTCAAACATTCTAATGTAAGTATCATGTCACTTATTTGTGCTTTACAGATATGAATCCTTATAGTAGTCCTTTGCAAAAGGTATGCGGTTTTTATGAAAAACAAACAAGGGGTCCTGCAGCACTTAAAGACTAACAGATTTATTTATTGCATGAGCTTCCGTGGGAAAAAATCCTGCTTTGTCAGATACTTTGAAGATGGGGGAACTTACAGAATGGGAGGAAATAAATGCAGGGAAGTGTAAGTCATGGGAATAGCTCACACTGTAATAGCAAATCAAAACAATTGTAAAGATTCAAACACTGGGGAACAGCATACAGAGGAAGATGAGGTCAAATCACCTGTTGTAATGAGAGAAAAATCCAATGTCCCCATTACGTCTTGAGGCAACGCAACCAAATTTGCAAATAAATTCAAATGTTTTTATGCAAATCTAGAAACCATCTAAAGTAAACTGGCCTGGCTCCAGTGACTTCAATTTGAAAATATATTCATTTAGGGTTAAGTGACTTGCTGAAGGCTAGAGGGAGAGGTGCTTTGAACTTGCCTCTTATGTACCAGATATACACTTTGATCACACAGAGAGCTTAGGCATGACGTTTCATCTCCTATTTAAATGTGCAAGAATGCAAATATTTTTAAAACAATTAAACTATTAATTAGAGCTTAGCTTGTAATAACTTCTAAATCTGCTCAGTTCCAAATCCTGGGCTATGCACGGGAGCTGAATTTTATTAAAGAAGCCTGGCATTGAACACCTGTAGCACACCAGCTCTTTAAGTACTGTGTTGGTTTCTACTAAGAACATTCACAGTGACAGGGAGAAAAGAATGGATATTTTAAAAGCTATTTTTGAGAATTCATTATAGCTTACTATGGAATATGTAAGGAAAATCCAGCTTCCCATTTTCACTGTACAGAAACAAAAGGTCTACTCGTCCTTGTAGCTACTGTTGTTCCTCTGCAAGGAGGATATTTGATAGGGATGGTGGGCAAGGGCACCAACCATTGCTTCAGCCTCTCATGGAGAGCTGTCCTTAGAAAAGCTTGCTCTGGAAGCAAGGGTGGCAGTGTGATCAGTCCAAATAAACTTCAGAATCTGTTGGACTAAAATCTTGCCACAGGGGAATATGGAGGGCTGTAGCTGCTACTAAATCCTGGGGCTGACAAGTTATAGGGAGAACTCGTTCCTGATGGGCATCTGATTAATTTGGACTTTGATGGTAGAAATCCTCAGCTATGCACCCATCATAATGGATTACTTTTATCTCCCTGTCAAGCAGAGCTAGAAGATACTATTTTAGGCTTATAAGGAATTTTTTAAATGAAATCTGTATCCTTTTGGTTCAAGTCCAGCAGTCAGTTTAAGAAGAAATAGTCTCAGCATAACTAACTGGGCATGACTGTAAACAGGGCACTTAGTAGTAGTGTTTGGTTTAGGAATTGCTGATTTTGCTGAAAAAGACCCCCTTTTTTTTTTTTTTTTTTTTTTAAACTCACCATGGAATAGATCTCTACAAAGTGCCAAATTTCAGCAAAGGTACCCTATGTACTGAAAACTATAAACTAAATTAATAAGCTTAGGAGGTATAGAAGGCATGATCATCAATCAAGCCCATATCAACCGTAACTGCAGCCACTAGCAGAATGCACATCCATTTGGCAATGCCAGGCTGATGTCTATCCTAGCATCTCTCCACTGACTGATCTGTACCAACTTGTATTTAATTTAACAAGCAGGACTAGCATTACATTGATTTTTGTGCTATGGTTTTGAAGAAAATAAAAATGTAGCCCTTCCAGAATGTTGCTATAACTTCCTGGAACATAAAGTACTGCTAGCATCTGCTTAGCTTTCAGCCCATTTGACCCAGGCCATCTGGTATTAAAACAGCCTGGAAATTGGTTTACAATCCTACATGTTGTGGTGTTTTTGTTGTTTTTATATAATACAAGGTCAATGTCTATGCTTTAGTTTATTCATGGGCCAAATAATTTCTGCAGCTTCCAAATTCCTGACCAAAATGGATTCTATGCAAATAGAAATACAGAATAAAGTGCACACTGAAGAAATGGTTAATTTCTTGAGGCATTTGGGATTTGGTACTACTCTGCTTTATGGAAACCACAGTCTGATATACCACTATATGGATATAGAAAGATGATTCAAAGGAAGAAATAACTGCAAATTGTGTTCTTACACCTTTAGCAGCAGCCTTGTCTTCTCATTCTTGGCTATCATCAAACATTGCCTGAGCCTCTTCTAAAATATCATCTGGATTGGCTAGTTCAATCTAAATTAAAAACACAAATATGTTAATCAATATAATTAAAGATCAGAATTAGTACATATTGATCAGTCAAGAGCTAATGGAGAATCTCCCACTTAACTGGACTTTAGTTTATCTGCAGTCCTTCACTAAATACTTTAAAATACATTCCTCATTTTATGATGTGTGCAAGTGCCAATGTTACTTTTCCTCTCAGTACCTATTCAATGCCTGGGTGCTACCTTGGCAAGTCTGTAGTGCAGATAAAGTACACCCAATGCCTGCCACAGTGGTATGCATAATAGGTGCTGACTTGCAGGTCCTATTAACAAATGACGAGGAAAAAAGTGGTAATTGACAGCCATAGTTTCAACAACAGGTGAGTAGTAGCTTGTTTGTCTACTGTCCACAAATGGGATGGTCTCTGGCATTGGCTAGGATCAGTTCCTTCTAAGGAAGGTGCAAAAGAATTTCAGTATGGGAAATGATAGAACAAACCCAGCTAATGGAAAACTTTCTTCCTAATTCTAGTCTCAATGAGTGATTAGTTTATGCCCTGAAACCTGAGGGTTTATATCCCCTTTAAAAAGAAATTCCTACTTAATGTTGTTGTGGATATCATCCATGTAAGTATCTAATTCTTTTTTAAATTGTATACATTCAACAAATTAACTTGTGGAAGTAAGCTGTTTCCTATTACCATTCATTATTTTGTATGCTTCCATTGTGTCCCTCTTATTCACCTCCTCTTTAAACAATAGTAATAATTTTGATGTCTATTCATACAGAAGTCTTTCTGTGCCTCAAACTACCTTAGCCATTTGCCTCTCGACCCCTTCTCTATTTCTTTTTATAGTCTCTGTTCAAATAGGGTGATTAGAACTGAACATCAGAACATTGACAATGTTCCATGTAACATTTTCAGTATTTTCTATTTTATTTGTAATATAGATTAATACTTTTGAATTGTATGTTTTCACTATGCTGTCTGCAGTGACACCTAAGTCTGTCTTCAGTGATAAGAAGTGAGCAATGGGTTAGACTAGTTCCTTCTATTCCTTCAATGTGCATTACCTTACATATGAGTCTTTCTTTTCACCTACCAGCCTGCTGCCTATTCACCTTGTTTTATTAGGTTTCTCTGATGTTTCTCACAGTTTCTGTAGTCTTCAAGTTTTGTCACCTCACTCATTGCTCCCTTTGCCAGGTCATTAATAAATATAGTACACAACACTGGTGCTGATACAGAATTTTGGATCACCTCTTTAACTTTTTGACAGGCTGAAAATTGGTCATTTATCCCAGCTCTTTGTTTTTAGACTCTTCCCATTTCTCTCATTCATTTCTAAATTTCTGTAAAAGCCTCTTGAAAGGGACTTTTATCAAAGACTTTTTGAAAATCTAAATAAACTGACCATTGGTTCCCATTTCTCTACTGCTTTTCTGAGTGCTTAAAATGTCCACTTCATTAAATGGTTGGTTGGCTCTTATTTACTTGAATTTAATTCTGACGAAAAGTTCTGTAACTATAATGGAGGTGGATACTTTCTCTTTGTTTATCAAGCAGGAACAGGGCCTGTATGGGAAGTGTTATCATTTTAATCTGCAAGGAATTTAAATAAATAACTAGAACGGAACATTCTACTTCAGTGAAAAGCCTAATTAATGAGCTTTTTGGCTAGATCATTTTAAGAGGCACTTCTCTTGCATGACCTCTGACAATCCTTGAAAGGTAAATATTTTTAGCTGGGTATGTTGCACTCTTTCTGGTCACAATTAAATGTTCCTTTGCAACTAAGAGCGAGACTATTTTCCATAGTGAGCAGCCAGTGTTTATTATTTCTGGAGCACGAAGGGTGTTACTACTACTACTTACAGACTTAACAAAAGCCAGCCCACCCGCCCTTCCTTCCTCCCAAGTCATTGCTATGTAAACTAGACAAAGGAATGAGCAGAGAGGTGTAGCAAGGTTGGTTTCAGTAAAGCTGGACTAGGTCAAGCTTTTTTTGTGGTGGCCTCTTTTAACTGTATTGAAAAAAAGAGAAGCATAACTTTAGAGTAGCTATGGTTCTTTGGTATGTGTTGGCCACATTGATTTGTTAAACTCCCAGAGGGGTGGGTGCCCTGAGTAATGGGGAAAGAGCATGTTGTGGAATCAATGGGGACAACACATCTTGAATCACAGTTAGGATAAGATATGTAATTGTTCTTTGAGCAATTGGCTCTCCCGATTCCCTCTTGGTAACTAATGGTCAGTTGTCTGTCTGAATGGAAGTCGGTACAAGGAGCCCTATTTAAACACATACTGCAGGACACCGCTACCAAAAAAGGCATCCAACTTAAAAGCTTTTACCAAAGAAAAGTGTTTTGCACACTTATCAGCTGAACTCATACCGCTCTACACCAGTGATTTTCAGCCTTTTTTCATTACTGAACCCTTACAAAATTTTAAATGGAGGCGAGGACCTTTTTAGACATCTTAAGAAACAGTATGTGGGCTCCCTACAAGTTGAAAGCCACTGCTCTACACATTTCAGAAATAGGGACATGGTTCAATCAGACAGCAGAGGGCTGCCTAAACTCTAGCAGAATGAACAGTAATGGGACTAGGTGGATCTACTTTGGCTAGTTTGTAAAATGCTCTTTTAAAGATGGAGTCCCATCATCATCAATCTGTGAGGCTAGGTGTTCCCTGGCCTTTTATTCTATCAGTAAAGGACACAAACAGTCTAGGTATGTTCCTGAATTATTTTGTCCCAATATAGTAGTAGGACAATGCCTCTATTATATAAAACATATGAAGCGCCTCCTTACTCTCCCTGGAGGTGGGTGAGGTTTGAGGAAGAAAATTGGTAAAATAATTAATTTAGTTTATACGGAACACTGAAATAACTTTGGCTAGAAATATGAGATGAGGTGTGGAAATACTATCTTAATAAAACACTTAGCACTATATAAAGGACCCACCATCAGCAGAAACTGAATCTCCCCAGCTCATCCAATATAATGGCTCTTGAAAAAGCAGTCTTCATAGGTAGGTGGTATTGGGAAGAGGTTGCTAAAGGCTCAAAGGACGGATCCATAGCCTCTTAAATCTATACAGAAGTCCCAAGAGGGAGGGTGTTCCTGAACTATGGAAAAGGTGTGAGCCCCTTGATGCTAAAATCACAGCTTTGAGTTCTGCTCCATTTGCTGCCTTTTTTCCTAGCTGACTCAGAAAACTAGGGATCCTTGCCTAATGTTATTTCTTCAGGAGCAATTCATGGAAACTGTTCAGACATGAAGAGGAAGGCCATAGCTAAGGCTCAGTTCTCTCCCTCTACTCCTTCTTAGCTAGTGCTCCTGTTGAGCCATAATGCACCCTGAGCTCCAAGGCTTAGATCTCTGAGATCCCAGTTATCAAGTCAGATCCACTTATCAAATTTTTCAAGAAGGGGTAGGAAGGAGCATTACTCCAGAGACAGGCCAAGACGTGGCCCTCCCTCTCCAGGACACTGAGAATTGAGATGAGGGGTGATATATCTTAGATTTGTCTCAAGCAAAGTGTGCACCACAGAGCTGCATAGAAGCATTATAGAGATGCATGTTTTAAATCCTGGAGATTTAGCTTTCTGCCATATCAGCTTGAGTTCCATAATCAGGAAATCTAATTATCTATTACAAATTAGTAACAAAAAGGTAGTTTGTGCGTTGGTTGGTTGGTTGGTTTTTAAAGCTGGGGACAAACTAAAACTTCACTGTTTTGTTTTGCTACCACAGGTGGTAACTTCATCCTTTGTATACCCTGGATGGAGGGATACAAAGACATGTAGGGCACAGGTGGGCCCCAAAAGTCATTGCTGACCAAATGAATCCCATCTTAAATGCAATGACACATGCACACCAACAGTGGAAACCAGGTGGACAATCACACAAAGAAGAAAGAAAGGCTACTCAGATATGTGGCTTCAAAATCTAATACTGAAGCTGCAACTTGTGCTGTCTATGAAACACTATTCACAAAGATTAAATTTCTAATCAGAATTACCTTTGGGATTGGATATTGTGTAGGGGTAGGGGCTTCTTCTCGACCAAAATCAATCATAGTTCCACACTTTGGAATATCTGCTACCCAAAAGCCTTCAAACAACTGGCCTTTATTCAGGTAGAAAAACTTTCCCAAGCCATGTTTTTTTCCCTTTTTCCAGGTTCCTTCATACCGATTTTCATTTGCTGTAGTGGTTCAAATAAAGACATGGACAGACAATGAGAGAGTGTACATTTTCTTTAAATTACTAGAAATTAAATCAACAAAACATGGACCTGCCAATGCATATACAAAACTTCTTCCTGGCTTTATTCATGAGTAGAAATCTAATGGAGATGGCACTGCATGTCATGAGTGCATTTGGCCTCAACAGCCTTTAACTGCCCAAACAAACTGGGAGAACAAAAGTATCCAATATTTTGAGCATTATAATTATGCAGTTTCCTGTGTTCACATGTATTCTAAGTAACAAAAAATAAATAAAGAAAGAAGTTTAGTGCAGAGAAATAAATTTTCAACAAAGGTTGCAGAAAAGTTAGGGAGTACAAATTCCATACTGTCATAATAATTCACACAGGAATCTAGCTTTAGGAATTCTGCTCATCTAATCAGGCACCAGGAATATATCAGATGGTCTTTGTGTCTAACCAAAATAATCTGAATTTAAAAATACAGTGCTTGCAGTTCGCGTCTTGTTAATGAACCACAGTTCAAAAATATTTACAGAAAATTGTACGTAGTATTTATTCAGCTTTGCTGTGCTGCCTAGAATTTTTCTGCATACAGAAGTAACTCTTTTCACATAAGGTTTTATACTTTATATTGTTTAAGATTCAGACCATGACGGACAGGAAAGAGTGCCACCTTTGCACACTAGAGAGTTTCAAGGAAGTGATAGAGCCTTCACAGGTATGTTGCCAAGATCCAAAGGGGTAACCGTGTTTGTCTAGTTCAGCAAAACAAACGAGGAGTCCTGTGGCAATCTGTTAGTCTTTAAAAGTGCCACAGGACTCCTTGTTTGTTTCACAGGGATGGTGTTAGATCTGTGATTATGGCAGACACTTAGAACTTCACCTCTGGGGTCACCATCGTTATTATTTTATAACAAAACATTCTTTCAGACTCTCTTTCTGTGTTTCTGGACACAACACACCCTGTCCAAAATAATGTTAATTGCATTGCCCAGATGCACCAGTGGGTCCAGGGGAACTCCAGGATTCTTTGCATTGGTGGTGACACCTTTGAGCTAACATGGCAGACGACATTAGGATTGTTTGAGAATTGCCAGCACTTGGCAAAGGCACCAGCATATAAGGTGGAACACCCTTTTGAAGGTAGATATTACAGATTGCTGTGGTTAGATTTGTAGATGGGAGCAAGGTATGATGAACATGCTACATTTAATGAAGATTCATCCAGCCCCTAGCCTCCCAGAAGGTCCACCTCCATTCTATCAAAAACTTGGGCTACATTGAAATATACTAGCCTAAAGAGCCCATCTGTACTCTTTCCATTATAGTCAAAACAGTATAGTTCATAGCCTTGGTCTTTATTGTACATAAGCTAGCCTCTGGTTTTAAAACATCCTGTAATGGACTATAATGGAGCCAGTAAATCAATGTGATGCCCTGGTCCGGATCATCCTCTCCAGGCATTCTATCAGTATAAGCAATTTAAGATTAGGTTGCAGTTCATCATGACCTTCATTAAAGAACTGCTTTTCTTTCCCCATTACAAAGATTTTAGAATATGGGCATGTTTCCAGAGACTGAGCTGAACATATTAAGCTTGTGGGTGTCAAATAATTGTGCAGGCTAATTTTAACTATAATCAGTTCTAGGCAATGACAGAAGAAGCTGTGCTCAGAAACAGACAGCAGCCAGTGGTTCAGCTTTAACAGCCTGGGAGCATGTATAATTGTGTGGACAAGTTAATAATACAAAGGTAAGGGGGGTGTAAATTGATTTACAAAACTCTACAGAATCATAATTTCAATCATGCCATCCTATATGGGGTGGCAGGAGGACATGCTCCTCTCCCACCACTGGTGTCCAGCTCTATGGCCTCCACGTGTCTGAAATGGGCCAAACTGGGTATAATGCTAAAGCCCTTTCTCCAACAAACACAATGGTGCCAAACTGAGAACAGTTACATAGCTGTGTGTATACATTAGAGAAAAAAAAATTTGTTTTTTTTTTAATCAGTTTTTAACTATACTTTAAGACAGGCATGCCACACCTTCAGCCAGTACAATGTTAAAATTGTGACGCTTGACTGACACTGCTGCGGTATCAATAAATACTCAGAACTTGATTCCTTGTGAATTTTTGTTAATGTTACAAATTACTCCACATAGAAGGGGTTCTTCAAGTTAAGTTTGCATCATCAGAAAAAAAGAAGTGGGTCAGTGGTACTGATTAGCAGCTATAGTATAATAATATGCCAAAAGTGTTGTAATGAGGCACTGTTTAAGATGTCAGCATTCAGCCAGAAATGCCTAACATCTATCTGCAAATGGTATGCACATAGTTTCATAACACATTACATAACATCATTACAGCTCCAAAGTAATTTATTACAAAATCCTTGTTTTTACTTTAGTTTTGATAATTTTTAAGCTGCAGTAGGAAACAAAGAGTACTGATTAGTAACTAAGGCTATGTCTACACTTAAGAAGTTACTTCAAATTAATTAATTCAAACTAATAATGGTCAATTCAAACTAAGTTAATTCAAACTAACATGTCCCCACTAGAAACCCAAATCAAACCAGTATGTCCATGCACAGCACTTGCTAGTTCGATTTAGGAAGGGGGCACCATGGGAAATGTGGCAACATGGCATCCAACAAGGGCCATGCCCCCACCCAGTACACAGAAGGAGGAAGACAACCTGGGATGAAGAAGGTCAAACTGTGTTAATTCAAACTAACAGTTAGTTTGAATTAATGTGGCTCCATTAGGTTAATTTGAAATAATAACTTCTAATTAACCACTACCGCAAAGTTAAAGCAAGGTTTTATAACTTCAAAGTAAGCGCTCATTACTTCGAACTAAGGAACTCCTTAGTTTGAAGTAATGAAAGCCAGTATAGCTGTGCATTAATTTAGTTCTAATTAATCCTCATTAATTCAAACTAAATTGTAAGTGTAGACATACCCTAAGACATTTAATTTATGAACTAGATGAGGCTGACATTAAAAGATGTGGGACAGGTGTGCTATGGGAAGTTGGTTGTTGATTTTCTTTAAGAAGGATGTTATTGGTCTAATGTGAATTTATATGTATGGCAAATATGGTATCTCTGGTTTGTATACAGTGCACATTATAGGCATTACTTAAACTTCCTAGCTGCCCTGCTTTATCAGTTTACTAGTGATGGTATTCACTTGGGAAAACTATTAGATGAAGACCCACAACACTGAAGATATTTTCTTAAAAAATATTCCTGGAACACAAATCTTCTGAGAAACATTGGGATTCGTACTTTTATATTCAATTATAAACTTCAACCAAAACAGAAGTCCAAAATTCTATGTTTCTTAGAAGATTCTTCATGAAATTTCCAATTCATACATGTTGTGTTCAATGTTATTTCTGGTTTGGGGATAAGCCCTAAAGATCCTCCTGCATTTGTTGGAATTCAGCCCAATGAACACAGGGTTTTTGAAGAGGGCCACTGTTCAAAACCATTGATCAATAATCAACAACAAACAAAATGCAAGTTTTGTCTCTTTAGAGAAAAGCAACATAAAACCAAAGTAAATATAAATAAATAAATAATGGAAACCAAGCTTCTCTATGTCAGATGCACCAGTTAGAAAGTTTGTTTGGCAAAGCATTCGATTTGAACACAGAGGCATTAGTTCTTCACTGTAGTTAGTAAAGTCATACTTTATCCTCTAATCTGCCCCGTCTGGTAATTTACTACTATAAATAAGCATAAGTTATATGAATGTTGGCTTGTGCCGCTCAGAGCTGCGTAGGGGCAGCTGTTATCTCCCTATCTTCATGGAGCAAAGAGATAAAACTATGCCATCTAGCAGATGTTCCCCTCTCTCCATACTCCAAGGCTAAAAATGTGAGGCTGAGGAGCAATCCAAACTCCTGGTAGGTCATAATTTGGAATGGTGGAGGTATTACCTACTTAATAAAGACACACTGAATGCTGGACACCAAGATAAAGTTCCAGCAAACATCTCTGTATTTGTACAAGTTGTTGGAACCTACTTAAGCGAAGCATTCCTTGGCCACTGTGCTGGTCTTCCAACCATTGGCCTTCATAGATGGATCCATCTTTGTAGTACATTCTGCCCCATCCGCTTCTCTTCCCACCACTCCATTCCCCTTCATAATATTCCATGTCCGAATAAAACTTGATTCCATAGCCCTAAAATTACAAGGGTTACAGTCTCACTTCAACATACACTGCCTCTTTTCAGTGGAGAGTCTCTAATACTTACAGTCTGGACTACTGGATTCTGTTCTCTGACTTGCCACTAACTTTCCATTATTATTTTTATACAGACTCAGCAGCTATTCAAAATGGTTTAAACATGTTCTTTATTCAGAGTTACTATAAAGGGAAAAAAGCACCTACCCCATATATGGAAAGAGATACAGTCTCCAAATCAAATTCAGGTTTGGCCATTGTCATTTTAGAATTGCAGAAATTAAAGCAGAAAATAACCTAGTCCTGACTGCCTGGTCTTTGACCAACCAAGGATCCGGCCCTATCACCTATGTTTCAAGGAAATAAAGGACAACTGTCAGGGACAAAATATTTGTAAGGGACTTTACCCTGAAATGTTTTATTCCTGCTACAAAATCATACACAGGAGAACATCACAGATTTGTATCATAGTATATGTTCTCTTGTATGATTACTATGGAATTAAAGGACAAAATGTGGCTTACTGATTTACCAACTTTAGGCCATATGGTACATTTCCTTGTCTATGAATAGTTTAGCCTTCAAAGGCCCGAACAATGGACTGCTGACTCTTGCCAGCCTACAGATCTCTAACAGATACTGATGATCCGTGGGAAAAGTCTCACTCTCAGAACATTTTTTTCAATATTCAGCCTACACTGTTTTGTAAAATTTAACCCCTCTTCTAATTTTTACATCATTCCTCCCTCCCTACCCAAGTACCCTTATGAATCTCTGCAAAGCCCTGCTGCACCCTTTGAATAATGCCAATTTGCTGATACATGATTCCATAATTAATCTTTTCATCAAATAGACATATACATCTACAAAATGGTTCCTCCTTCTGCTCCCAAGCATCTCTAACCACCATTTTGTCTCCTGCCATCTTCTTGTTCCCATGGGTGTGGTGCATGTGTGTATATAAGCTTCAGTGAGATTCCTGCGCTGCTATACATTAAATGACAGAGCAGTGAGAGCAAGATCTTTCCAGAATAAGACATCAGCAAGGCCAAGAGCAAATACTAACCTCCCATCCCCAAATCATCTCTCAGTGCTTGTCTATATGGGGAAACTCAGGGAACAAGTTAAGACTAATTAATGATGTGATGTTAACACACATTAAACTCTTTCCTGGACATTGTCATTCTAAAGTAAAGTGGCTTTAGTTCAATTTAGCTTAATCTTAGAGACACTAATTCACTATACTTCTGAGCAAGAAATGCCCACAGGTGTTTTAACTTCACCTCATTAGTTAATTTATCTTAACTTTCTGGAGTGTTCCCATATAGAGAGGTCTTGAGGTGGGATGGGATCCTATGGTTAGCATCATGAAAGGAAGAAATGGAATGGTAAGTTCCTCCCGTCCTGCAGTCCAGCCTTCATAACAGGGGGGTCCATGTGGTTGACTGGAAGAAACAGGTGGTATGTCTACAGTCTACATTCCAAAAACACTCACAACAGGGAGTCTCAAAGCCTGGATCAGATGACTTGCTCCTCTACTACAACACTAAAAATAGCAGCATAGCCTCCTACTGAGGCTGCAGCCTGGGCTCAGACACCCACCCTCCTCACCTGGCTTCAGAGTCCAGCTCTGGCCCAAGCAGAAATGCCTACGCTGCTATTTTTAGACCTGAGAGCCTAGGGCCAGTTAGCCAAGGCTCTGAGACTCACTGCCACAGGTTTTCTTTTCCCCTCCAGTGTAGACATACCGATGGACTTCCAGCGGCAAAAAGGGACCAGACCTATTGCATAGAGGGGCAGAAGAAGAAGGCTCTTGTGTGTAGTTGCTGAACCCAGCCACAATGATGTGCTGAATGCTGATCCCCAAAATTACTATTTAAGTCTGTGCAGCTCCATCTTGATTAATTGAGATCTTTTGAGCTGTGCTATGGGAAGTAAATAATTAATAGCATACCACGTATCACACAGGGCTTTCGAGATTTAGGACGGACCTATTTGCTTCCCTCTTCCCCTCTACCAGCACACCTCCCTTTCAGCCTTGATGGGGAGGATGGTAATTGTGAAGCCTTTTGCAACCATGCCTTTTTTGAGCCTTCTCTCAAATGCATACAATTACCAAATTTCTAAGACTCTTTCTATTTCCCTGCTAAAGGGCTACACTTCTTTAGCAGCCTCACACATTCCAGCTAATGTTTATAATGTGAGGCTTTAGCTACCAAAGGGGGGGGGGAAAAAAAAAAGAAAGAAAACAGAAAAAGAAGCACTGTGAGGTCATCAGTGGAAGTGGTAACCTGTTACCACTGTACAAAGATATCAGGGTACACTTCTGAACGGTTCCAGGGCAATCAGCCAAATGAAGAAGTGTCTCCCAGAGTGGACTAACTTGGAGGGGGATATTACAAGTTTCCATGGGTCTTCTGGTAGAGAAGCATGCTACTTCTAAGCCTGCTCGAGTCACAGCTATCCCCTCCCTTCCTTTGTGTTTTATTAATACTGCACAAAACCCACATATAAAATTAATAAAACAACAACAAAAGCAGACAAATTTTCACTGTTAAGAAAGGAGACCATTACATGGAGAAAGCCAGACAATGTTGGAGAACCAGAATTAAGTTTAAAATGAGTGTTTTGCTCCTGATTAATAATACATCATCTTGTAACCAGCTGCTCCATCCTTTAAGGTTTCTAAAGGTGCAGCTTGCCAAACCCTGGCTGGGATCGTTTAGTTGAGGTTGGTCCTATTTAGAGCTGGGAGTTGGTCCCTTCTAACCCTAATCTTCCATGATCTGAGAACACTTACAGTATCTACTACACAAATGCTTTGAGGAGAAAAAGAAAAAAATAACAAAGTTTACGCACAGAATGTTAATAGAAAACTGAGTTTGGCCTTAGCTCAAAGCAGAGGATCTACCCAGTTCCCTGAAAAAATCATAAACACCAAAAATTTCCCTGAAAAGTTACTCAGCTTACTTCCTTTCTTTTTTAAAAATTTCATAATAAATTTAACAATGTCAGATTTTGCTAGCTTGGCTGCTATGGAGAATGAAGTCTTCTGTCTATCCATATAACAAGCATATTAGTCCAAGCTTCATCTGTACTGTATGCCTGTCACGTGTCTCAACTTGTCATGGAGGGTCCAATTTTGCAGGGATGCAGTCTCCCTAAACCTGTTCAGTCCTTAATGCTGCTTGTCAGTCTTTAAGGGCTAGAGGACTCCTTGTTTGTTTTCCTTAAATTGACAATCAAGTGGTGCCACAGGTGGGTTTTGGTTAGTGGACTCCTTGATTAAAATCACAAATTGTATTTTACATTGGAAACACAATGCGTTCACCTGCCATGAAGAGCCAAAAGGCAACCTCAAAAAGCACGCCCTACTCTGAGTAGTCCTATCAGTCAGAAATGTTTACATGATATTAATGGGTTTTCCCAGAGGAATAAAGTGGTATCTTATCTCAATAGAAAAATAAAATCAGTTTTAGAAAAAAATGATTTTTCTGGAAGTTAATTTTATTGAGCTACACGAATATAAATGGGAATCTTTGACATAAGTAAAGGAATAGCAGCATCGTTATAAATCATTCACTGAGGGTCAATCACACAAAATA
This sequence comes from Podocnemis expansa, assembly GCA_007922195.1. Classification (NCBI taxonomy): domain Eukaryota; kingdom Metazoa; phylum Chordata; order Testudines; family Podocnemididae; genus Podocnemis; species Podocnemis expansa. The sequence continues at coordinate 5,987,721 of ML682041.1, read as the reverse complement.
GATTTTCAAAGAATGGAAATGAGGCTTCTCTCAAGAGTCCAGAGTGCCTGCCAATTAGACTTACAAGACTCTGTTCATTTATTTTAAGATCAGGCACAGCGTAATGAGAGGTTTTCACTAGCAGATCAGGAAATGTTTCTCAAATGATACTGCATGTATGAAGGCTGCAATCATTATTACGAGGGTGGTTTTCCTGGGATGAGGGACCCTCTTTGAAACACTGACAATTTTTGAGTACAGTCTCTTGGTTTCCAAAGGGACTTGTGCTATAGTTCTAATATGCTCTATCATTTCCTAAAAGACCTATTTTAAGAAGCTGCTCCTTTTTGCAACATTTCCTGTATGTGCTCTTGCAACATGCTGCTTCTGCCCAATTCAAACACAGTAAAAACTAGTTGGATGTGTTGGGGAACGCAGAGTGCAGAAAAATTCTGCAACTAGTTCTGAATAGGGTCAGGTTTGTGGTCATCCTATGACAGCTGTCTGGTTATATATAATCTCACTCCAGCTGTCAGAAGACAGGTGTCCACATTAAAAAAATCAACACTACAACTGCTCATTGTTGCTGGCAATTTCAATAAGAAAACCAGAGTTCAGTGACCTTGGAAATTGAACTGTCTATAGGGCTAGACTTACTGAAAGGCCACGGTAGACAAGCAGGTAACCATTATTGCCTATGCAGTCTTTTCTACAGATAAAGGATTGTAGACTTCCAGGCTCTTGACTTCAACAGCACAAAATTTCATTTAAAATTTAAAGAAAATTCAAGCCCAGTGGAGAGTTTAATATCATTCCTTCTCCTAGCAATGGCAGAATTTTTTTTCTCCACTGCCGACTGTGAGACTAAATCTTCTATGATACCTAATATTAAAATAAATAAATAAATTAACAAATAAATACATAAACAAAACACTGAAGCATTTTGTTTTGGAAACCAAGAACATCCACAGAATAACAAGAACATGGGGATTTAAGAGGACAGGGAAGGTCATACTTTTGGCCATCCATCTCAGAAGGCCAAGAAAGTCCTATAATAACCCTTGCTATGCTGGCATAAGTCTCACAGGCTCCTTTCCTGAAAACGTCTTCATACTTTCGTCAGCCTAAGATTATAGATGCAATTTTAAATTAAACATTTTAAGCATTTTTTACTTATAATATTTTGTTTCCAAATCTCCTGCATAATTCCAGGGTAATTTCAAGATCTGAGTAGGTCTCCTGTCACTTGCTAAAATCTTGAGAACTCATTTCAAGTAAAGAACTTTGAAGAAATATTGCTTACACATTTTTTGTCATTTTTCCACCAACCAGAATACACTTTCCTGTATTCTTTAGTTACAGGGTCAGGAATGCTGTATGTTCCATATCCATCCCGTTTTCCAAACTTCCAGTCACCATTATATATTGCTCCTGTACTTTTCCAGGTCTGTGTACCTTTACCTGTTGTAACAAAATACAGGGGCTCCAATAAGACAGAACTTACAATATGGTTACTATTATAGGCATTTATAAAGTATCAGGACATGTTTACAATATTTAACTATGTGAACAGAAGTTTATATAACTATTAACTATATAAACAGAAGTTCCAAAGGCGTAACCATGTCTAGTTCAGCAAAACACACAAGAAATCTAGTGGCACTTTTTAAAATTAGTCTTTAAAAGTGCCACTAAACTCCTTGGTTATTTTTTGTTTGTTTGTTTTTTAAATGTAAAAACAGAAGAGACAATACCATTTTTTTCTCTGACTACAATGTTTAGTTTAATTGGTCAGCTAGGCCCATGAGATGTTATAGTTTGATCAGACTAAAATGAGACCGCACTGATAAACATGTGTCTTGTAGCTCTTTGTAAATGAGGCCAGATTCATTCATGCTTGTAATTCAGAAGAAAATCAGATGGAGTATTGAGCTCTATCAGTGACTTTGTTTGTGATTTTGGGTGAGTCGCTTAATCTCTCTGTGCCTCACTTTACCACTTGTAAATAGGGAATAGTACTCCTTCCTTGCTCCCATCCTTTATCCTCTTTATTTGATTGTAAGCTCTTTGGGGCAGGGCCTTTCTCTTACTATATTTCTGTACATCACTTTACACAATAGGCTTCGTCTCCACTAGAGCCTCTACATGCTATTATAATGTCAGTAAATAATTATATTTATTTATCAGCCATATAGCCAAGTTAATTGGAATGGTGGTAACATCTACATTTTCATACTTGCCAACAGTCCTGATTTGGGTGGGTTACTTCCACATTTGATCTGTCAGAGACTTCCAATTTGCCAGGTATCTTAGACTGAACAATTGTTTTAGTTTTGCTGTAGTGCTCATCTCTGGCCATCACAGACCACTATTCCAAGGTGAGAGGACAGATCTGCCTCTCTTTTCTTCTGGTATTATTCTTCACTTTTATCACTGTTGGAATTCATAAGCCATGCAGTAGCCAGCAGCATGGTGGGAATGCGGCTGACAGGGAGATACGGAGGAAGCCAAAAATTGGTCAATGAAAGGTGAAAGTGGGAGAAATGAGATGGAGCATGCCTAGAGGAGGGGGCTCAGGAAGGAGACAGAAAGGGGTTATGCTGCAAAAAAGCCAAAGGTCATTAATATCAGAGAGGGATTGGGGCACACTAGGCTTGCCCAAGTAGATGGTGAGAGGTAAAGGGGAGTGGAAGGGTTCTGAGGCCTGGTGAGAGTTTCCATAGATGTGGATAAGTGCCTCTTTGTTAGAATTTAAAGACTAACAAATTATTAATTTGTTAGTCTTTAAGTGCCACAGGACTCCTTTCTTATTTTGCTGATCTAGACTAACATGACTACCCCTTTGGAACTATTTTAGAATGTTTCTCTGTGCTCTGAAACTTTGGGATTCTTTCCATTCCCACCCATGGCTTTATCATGTATATTTATACTGACTTTGTTTGCTATTACGTACAAGCTAAATCTGTTAAAATTAAAATCTTTCCTAGCTCTATTGCCACCAGCAGCATGGGAGAACAGGAAAGCGGGTGTAGTGTAAACTATAGGGTATGTAAGTGTTTGGGTTTTTTTTCCATTTGCACACTGTTCACAAAGTAACCCCAATTTCTGCCACTCTACCCTTAACCAGTCACCCAATAGTTCGGATGCACTTTGCACACTTTTCATTTCACTTGTTCTCTACAATGTTTTGCTTTGATTATTTGCTTTGTGTGAGGTTGGTTTCCTCAGTTACATGAGATTGTTTCTGTATGCCTGAGACATTTTAAATACATGAATAATAAACAGGGGTGCTCACAGTTCCCCTACAAGGGAGGACTTGAGAGGAAGTAGGAATGAGGATGCTGAATGGGAGACCTTGGTATGGGATGTGTGGGGAATGAGGCAGATAAAAGCTATGGCAGGAAGGGGACTGAAGTGTGTTATAGGAGTCCCTGAAAACAAACGGAATGGGAAGCTGACACACAGGGAGCTTGTTGGGGGAACAACAAACAAACATGGAGAAAATCCCACAAAAGCTCATGCAATAAATATATTAGTTAGTCCTTAAGTTCCCCAGGACTCCTTACTGAACTAGACTAACAAAGCCGCCCCTTTGGATGTTGGGGGAATGTTACTAAATCAATGAATTCAGAATAAATGAGGTTCTCACAACCTATGCCAAAAATCTCTAGCTTGTTCTGTACTTTTTAAGCAAAAGATCATTGCGTATTTAAGATGGAACATCAGCTTTCGTTATTTCCATTTTGTCCTGGCACTGTACCACCAAAATCAGCAAACTAAAAACAAAGTCCTCAAAATCCATAGATAGTTAAGCACACCTTGCCAGTTAATTCAAGTAGTTTTAGTTACTGGGTTTCTTGTCAACATAGTCTTAACTTTGCATATTTGGTAATTTTTTATCTTTTTTTTTTCTTTTTTTTTTTTTTTGCTAACTATCTTATAAGAATTTCCATTCTTAAATTAGTGATTTGTCCTTTTGATCTTAACTGTACCTTAAACTAATATGACTAGTCCCCAATCAGTCAGCACCCCCAAAAGGCATCTAAAAAAATTAGATCATCTGCATTAAACATGATTTTGTGTATTTTTTTCTCAACAGCAGCTTCTAGCTACATATATATGCTTTTTAAAATAATATCAATAATAATGCCATTGTTTCTGATATCTCCACTCCGTTTTCTGCGGTAACAGGGAAACAGAATGTGAAGCGGTGGAGCATGAACTTGTATTTCACATTTACCCCAGTAACAAAGTTCATTAGTAACAGGTCCCCCTTCACTCACACACACACACACAGATGGTGGAATTCTCAGCAGTCAGTCAATGGGACTTGGGTTCTTAAATCACTTTGGAATTTTGAAAATTCTGCTCAGTACCAATAATGTTTCTGAAAATTCCCTCAAATATTTGTAACACACTTACTCTGTAATCTGGTGGCATATACAGAAAACAGTGTAATGAAATTTACCCCAATAAAGCTGTTATCCCAGACCTTATCATGTATTCTTATTGTACATACAAGCTAGTAGTCAGGTGAATATAACTGACTACAGCAACAGTCTCTATTTTCAAAGTAATATTTTGCAATACATGTACAAAGCAACGTTTAATTTATTTTACTTGCATTTATTCAAACTAGAAATTTTGCATTTTTATTTAACAGATTAAAGTTTGCCTAAGCAAACTTTTATCAGCCTGGACTGTTTCTTATATATGTAATAATATAAACATATATAAATTTATAGGTCCTTATATATGGACATTGGACTCTAGAAACAGATGAAAACACTGACAAGTCTCTGCCCCTTGGACTTTATAAAGAACATCTAAATGAATAATTCATTTTCCAGTAACCAATATGCTTACCATGCTTCAAATTGTCCAACCATTCACCAGTATAGTGATCCCCGTTTACAGCATAAATTGTATGTCTTAATCCACATTTCTGTGCCTTCCTGTCCCATTCATTCCAGAGAGGCTCTACAGTCCTAGGACATTTTACAATGGGCATATTGTTCTTAGCTGGTAATGAAAACACAAAGTTGTGAGAAACAAACAAGAGAGAAATTACCAAGGTGGGTACAAATAAAATATTCAACTTACAAGCTGCATTTTAGTATGCCAGCGTTTCAGTAGTGACTCTAACATTCAGCTTTTAAAAAGAGCAACCAAAAAGCAAAACAAACAGAAAAAATAAACTTAAAAATACCTATTAATAAAATAGTAGCAACTGAAAATAAAGGATTATAGTGTAAAGGATTAGGGAACATTAATAATATAGGTTGAAATAGGATATATTTTTTCTGTGCAATATGCTCTTTCTGCATTCAGAAAATTTCCAGCAGGTATTTCAAATGTCAATCCCATTCAATCAAGATAAATGTTTACCATTTAGAAGACTCCAATGGAAGAAACAAGGTAGAAAGCCTATCAGTCAAATTTTCTAAGGAATCACTGTAGTCATTGCTTTGGGGGTGGCGGGTAGGCAATTATTTAAATACAGCACATAAAATACTAAAATATATCTGAGAAGACAATGGACTAGATCCTCAAACTCTGTACATCACCCAACCTCAGTTGACGTCTGTGGAGCTATGACATTTTACTTCATCTGACGGGTTCCAAACGGGTAGTCACATCAGTCTAGTTCAGCTAAACAAACAAGCAGGCTTGTTGGAATGTAGGTGAAAGCCCACTAAGAGTTGCCATAACTCAGTGAAAGATAATAGAAAGTCAATGAAAAGGAGAAAGAGAGGCTGGATTGGACTAAGCAGGAAAAGATTGTAAAAAACACTTTGTACCAAGGAAATAGAAAGCTACAAGCAGATTTTCCACAGCACATAACCAACTCTATGATCTACATTGCATAATCAAACTCTACCCCACCTCATCAAGCAGTCATCTTATCCAACTTAATTACCGTGCATAATTCAGTTGCTCCATTCTGATCCGTTGTATTATTTTAACAAATTGAACTCCAACTTTGCTCCAACACTGCCCTCTCAAATGCCCATTTGCCCACTTTATGAACAAGTATGTTTATTCCAGGGGGGTAACTATGTTAGTTTAGTTCAGCACAATAAATGAGGGCCCCTGTGGTCCTTTTAAAGAGTAACAAATTTATTTATCACATGAGCTTTCAGGAGTGAAAACCCACTTCTTCAGATGCTTGAAAATGGAAAAAATACAAAATGGGAGGGGAAAATAAATGCAATTAAGTGGAAGCCACAAGATCAAGTCCAACTGTTTCAGTAAATCAAACAAGTTGTTTTGATTCAAACAGTATGGAACAACAGATAAGAAGGTGGGGAGGTTGAGAGAAGCGAAAATCACTTCTTGTAATGAGAAAATATCTCTGTGTTTCTTCCCATGGTATCTCTTATATGTGAGAAAATCTCTTTGGAAAAATGTTCTGTTATGACATTATCATCCTTCAAATCATTTCTTAACTACACAAAATAATGGTATTTGACAATGACTAGGCACATGGAAAAATTGTGATGATGGCAATTGCTGGTTCTGACTGTCTTAACACCTTTATGAACTGTACACTCAACTCTTTACTCACCACAGCCTGTTATTGTTACCTTGCCTTCTTTCACCTGCTCGCTTGGCCCACCTGTTAGGTCTTGTTTTCAAACTACAGGCTTTTTTGTACCAGAACTATTATTTACTATGCACATGTGCAGTGCTTAGCATGATGGACACCCAACCTTGTCAAGTCCTCTTCTAGGTGCTACCATGAACAATAATAACCAACTGCCCTTCTATTCCCTTAGTGTAACAGGCAGAGGAGAGACATACAGAAGGATATCACCCTCTTGGACACTTCAGAGTGGAGGTTTCTTGTATATTTCAGTACCCAGTCCAGGACCACACTCACCAGTATTCCTTTAATCACATTTACTGCTCTGGTAACTCTGAATCATGTTGTTATGCACAGCCATAATTGGGTTCTGATGACATCATGGTTACCATGTAAGAAAAAGTATCTCAGGCTGTGATTTCATCAAAACCCTGATGTGTATTTATGGCCTTACTCAGTTGTCATTTACTGTGAATATTTAAAGTTATCCCAAGATTAAACCCAACCTGTTCCCCTTTTTCTGCATGAAATATAGTAGTTAAATGGAATAATAAGGTTAGAGGAATGTCTGCTTATTCTTATGTCAAAACTTATGCAGAAAAACAATGGGCAAAAAAGAGTCTAAAGTAGTGTGTTGTCTACATTTGATATGCTACATGGCACCTTGGTAGCACTTCAGTGTAAACGCTACCAATACTGATAGAAGCGGTTCTTCCATTAGTGTAGGAATCCACCTTCCTGAGAGGGACTCTAGAATTCTTCAGGCCTTAACTACGTTGCTCAGGGTGAGCGGTTTCACTGGGTCAGCCTAACTTTTTAATTTAGAACAGCCCTAGCAGACTCCTGTTTTATCTACTTCTGGGCTAATACTCACTGTGAGGTAAAGCCTATCCATGTATTGGAGAGAAAAATATCACGTACATACAGGAAACACAGCAAGAATCTGTTCCACGACTAAACTCCAAGAGAACAAACCACTAGGACTAGAGATACAGTTTTCCCTCTCCTCAAAGCAAACAGCACAAGTACATTAAATACAACTACTTATTTGTACACAATTCTGAGGTTACAATTTTAAAGAAGAAACAGAATTGTTAAAGCTGACTTTCATGTGCATTTTAATTCACCCACAATTTACATATTACTAATTAGTCTATTAAATGTATCTCTTACAATACAGCATGTGCAACCAGGTGATCTAACAACTGTGTACAAGAAAATTACCTTTTGCATTTCCTAGTTCCTAGACCTAACAGGTCATCACGAAGGAGGATTTTCTCCCACAAAAGCTCACTCAATAAGTAAATTTATTAGTCTTTTGAGTGCCACCGGCTTTGTTTGTTTTGCTGAACTAGATTGACACTGCTACCCCTTTTGAATTACACAGGTTTGTATACTCCCTCCAGATGTTACCTTTTATGTTCTTGTGTCACTTTTTTTCAAATCTCTGATGACATGTTATTTAATCCATATGGCTCCCGTACCAGGCCTGCATTTCCTTTGAACTTACTTTCAAAGGTTTAAAGCAGAAGGGCTTAAGCTACTTAATTGTAAATAACCTTTATAGACTGATGATCGAGAGCTTTAGCGAACTGGTTGGAAACTGCCAGATTGTGTAAGGGGTATCACTGAAGTGCACTGTACTTGACTTCTTTGTTCAGCTGTCCTTTAATACAAAGTATATCATTCTGTGCACAGCTTTGTGCATAGTAGAATATTTGAAGCAGATGAGAATAAATTTTACTAGTGGATGTGATTAACACCATGAACTACATTAAAGTCTGAGAAGATCCTTTAACAACATTTGTGGGAGAGGTTTAAAAGTAAACGTGTTAACAATAGCATACCATATCTTAAAGATTTATTTTTAACTGAGTTTTAACAAAGAAGACACAAATTAGGTCTAATGCTCATAAATACCTGCTTTCTGAGTGTTTCTCATCTGTTCTTTTTTTCAAACTTAGTTTTTAATAATGAAGTTTTATTATTAGTCAGCATAGTGAAATTACATTTCTTGTTGTTTAGATGCTGCATAGAAGGATGCTTGGCATAAATTTGGATTTCCTACTTGTTTATGTTTGGTATTTGGGTTAATAGTTGTTATATTCAACCAGCAAGAACAGTTACACAGTGTAGTGTTCTGCATTGGCATGGCAGTTTTTCTTCTGTTTACAGTGTTCTCAGATTTGTTTAGTTATTCGGCAAACAACCCTTTCAAAATATCTCCCATTTGGAGTCAGACATTTCATGACTAAGAAGTAAATCCCTTGTGTTGTCTGCAAGTTTTGAACTTTTTCAGTGCATTTCAGAATCTGTGCTATCTGATCACTGATTTTGTTGAAGGATGTTTGTCCCACTCCCTCAGCAGAGTTTATGTACAGCATGTCAGACTCTTATGGTCTCTCAGATACTAGTTCTCCAGGATTAAAAATTACCTTCAGAAAATTATTTCTTCTGGACATCAACCTTCCAGTGTGGAAGGCATTCACATTTTTATCAAATTTATTTTGTTTGTGGTTATTTTACAAATTTGAACACAAAGTAATTTAATTTAAAAGCCTTTTTTTGCCAAATAATTTAGTCAGCTCCAACTATCTGACTCCCACATGAAATTTCTTCACTGAGCAAGCCAGCACTTTGCTGAATCCTTTGGCTTTGTTTTAAAAATCAACCTGAAGCACTGCCCTCTGAGTGAACCAGCCCAGAACCATAGAGATTGAGCTGGCTGCTATCTGCAATGATAAGGCATCCAACTGCTCTACTTCCCTCTTTTTCAGGATGAGATTATAACCTTTTCAGCAATTTGAGGACTGAAGAAAATGAACCATAGAGTGTATTTTACTGCTGATGAAAGAGGGTGCTTCAGAGCACATGTAGTGTAGTCTCTGTGAAACACACTCAGTTGGAGCATCACTCATTGCTATGAGGCATTTAAAAATAATGCCTAATTATTATGCCAGTTTTAAGTTCATTTCAATATTTGATTTCTTTAAAACCATGTGTATAGGTACTGCATATTTATTGCAGTAAAGAAATAATAAAATGTGTATATACATTGTGCTTTAGCTCAACAATTTAATGCACTCCAGTGAAAAAGGTTCCTATGAATTTTCTCTTTTTGTTACACACTTTGGACACCTCCACCGTACTCTTGGGGTTCAATATTACATTCCAATGCACCCTGAAATGTCCAGCTGCAATCACTAGAAAGAGGATATGGAAGGAGGTGACACTTCAGGGACAGATTTTCAAAACTGGGCATCCAGCATTGGCATGTACTGAGCTCCTCTGAAAATCTCCCCATTTAGGACCATTTATGGGTGCTGAGCTCTTCTGAGAATTCTGGCCTTACTGTTTTGAGAGATTACAGTTGTGTTCATTCTGATCCCTGCAGCTGTGCACTAATGAGCAGTGCTCTGGGCAGGGAGCCAGTAATTAAATAAAGGGCAGCACATTAGAAGTGCCAGTGCCATGCAGCTCTACAGGGTTGGTGTTGCAATTTGGCTATGTCTACATTGTAAAAGCTAAGTCGACTTTATTAAGTTGACTTAATAAAGTCTACTTAAAGTCGACTTTAAGTAGACCTTATTAAGTTGACTTAGTGTGTCCACACTACATTAAGTCAACTTTATAAAGTCAACTTTAAATCGGTGCCCTGGCTTAAGTCAACTTTATAAAGTCAACTTAATGGCCCCACTGCACTAAGTCAACTTTATTAAGTCAACTTAGTGAGTCCACATTGCCTTAAGTTGACTTAATAAAGCCAGCTTAATAAGTGGACCTTATAAAGTCGACTTTACTGGACCCTAAAGTTGACTTTATTGCCCTGCAGTGTAGAAAGGGCTGTTTACGTCGATTTAAGGGCCCTTAAGTTGACTTAAACGCGTAGTGTAGACGTACCCATTGAGTCCTCAGACACAAGCAGGTGCTCCCTCCCTTCTTATCCTTAACCCTATTTAGAAATCTGTAACTGCAGTCTGCAGAGTCTGGGGAACCTGTTTTCTGGGATGAGTAGAGGGAAATCCTGGAGCTTTTTGTGCTAAATTCTCCCCGTCTAGGGTTACCAGATACGAAAGCATGGAAAGGAGGACAGAGAAGTACAAAAAGAAGAACATTGGAGGAAACATGGAGAAAATTTATGATTAATGTAATATTCTTCTGTTTTTAGAGGGCCTTGGAATTCTTCCCCCTAAGAATAGGGTGTTCTGGGGTGTTCCAGCATACTTTAACCCCTGTAAGTAAACAGCCAGACAAAATCATGTATTTTTAAAATGCCTGCTAGATGAAGGACATGAAGGTAAAAAAGAGGACATGTCCTCCATTTGCCTGACATCTGGTAATTCTATCCCTGATCTCTCTCCAGCTCAAGTCAGTTTACACATCGGATGCTGAAGCAGAGATATTTCTATAGTCAGTCCTTGTGAGCTAGGAGCTTCACACAGGGGCTAGAAGGAGTCAGCCATTTCCCAACCAGAGGCCTCAAGGTTCCTTAACTTTTCTCCTGCAAGTTCGAAACACCCAGCAAGAGCCCAGGAGGAGGAGTACATGGAAGAGGACCAAGAGCCCTCTGTGCTAATAACAGAAACCTCTCCACAGTTAAGCCTTCCTTTTCTTTCTGCTCCACAGTGTTAAAAGGAAAGTAACAGGTAACAAAGCATTTCTGTTCCTAACATAAAATGTGTTCCATCACCCCTCTTTTAATAGCAAATATGGGTAGACTAACCTCTTTGTCTTGCGGCAGAGGCAATCAAACCAGCTCTGGTGAAATGTAAGCTAGCAGCCTGAGCTACAGCCTGTGTACAATACTCCCCACCCCAGCAAGGGTAGCCATAGCAACTCTGACAGACTCTTCACAAAAGACAAACCCCTATTCCAGGTTTAACAGGAAGCTAGAATGCAGTTCATTGTGGGGCTGGAGTTCAATGCATCTGATTACAGCTATTATTGTAACTGTCTAATTTAAAGCCTTTTTTTTTTAAGTCAAAACTTAGCATCCAACTTAAGATGGGTTACTCTTTCAGGGGCATAGAGGGATACAGGTGAGGATGCACTGACATGTGGCAGTAATAAACTTGATGTAATTAGTGAAGCTCAACTCATCCTTCCATACATTTATATTCACTTTGGATTGTTAATGAGGAATGGAGTGATTCTTCAGAGCTAGTGCTCTTCTCTGTACTAGGGCACTGATATTTAAAAACATTGTTTCCCTTCAGATTGCCTGTACGAAAGAGATGTGAGAACAGGTGTATCCCTAAAACAACAGATTAATAGATTAAAAAGTAACATTCAGGATTGATTCACTGACCTAGAAATCAGACCGAGAAATCTTGAAGGTAAAGAAATGTAGGAATCCATATTCAAGTGTGCAGGAATTCTCCTGACTATGGAGAGGAACTGACATTTGTTTTGGTAGAAATCCAGTGGAGGGCCTTTTAAACAGTTTGGAACAGGTGTGGCCAAACATGCGTCTCAGGAGCCACATGTGGCTCTTGAATTAAAAAGTGTGGGTCCCAGAAGAACGTCAGCAAATCAATTTAGGGAAGCAGCCCCAGCCTACGAGTTCAGGAGGGAGTTGGGATGGTGGGGAGAAGCAGTGGCATGGTCGTGGAAGGTGGGGAGAAGTACAGCATAGTCAGGATTTTTTAAATCTCTCCACTAGTCTGCAGTCTTCTACATCGAGCAGCAGCTAAGTTTTTACTGTATAGGCCTAATTTTCTTGGTAACCGCAAGTAATTATTAGAATCTGACATTAGTAGGATCAACATTTGCCCTCTTTTTATGGTAAAATTAAACTGTGCAATTAATTTTAAACCCTGCAATCTGGAAAGGATGAACATCAGTGACATAGGCGTTTATATAGGAAAGTCATCTGGGCATAGGAGAGGATGATGAGGATGTCCGAATGAAAACCTGCATACATATCATCACTTTTTGTTACTGATGCATCTGTCATGTACAAAAAATATCCATACCACAATGTTACCCTAGTTGGTTATCTAGCCAACATTCCTATGACACACATAAGGGAGAGAGTTTTATGGTTACAATATGATGAAGAATTCCAAATAAAGGCTACTGAAGATTCCTTCGCACTCTTGGACAGACAGGACAATGATTTATGACTTAAATTGATAATGTCATCTAGGCCTGTAATGTTCTCGCAGATAAAGTGGGCTGCTGATTCTACACCAGTCTCTGACTGAGGGAGACATACAAAAACTGCCCTGGTGATTTTACAGAAGAGGTAAATAATTTTTCTTCATTTGTCATTACAAGTACAAATGTTACTAGTGTGGGGAGCATCACATATCCACAAGGAGCTGCTACACAGAAAGCCTGAGGGCTATGGTTGAAGCCATATGAAACTATTACAAGGGTAAGGATTAGTCTGTGCAAGAAACACCTTCCTTAGGGCATGATCCCCGACTGTGGAACAAACTCTCATGGGAAGTAAGAACTACCAACAATCTCATCACCTTCCATTACAAATTCAAAGGGCACTTCTTTGACCTTGCCTCTTCTCATACAAACACATAAGAGTAGGTACCTATTTATAAAAAAATATAGGTAGAAATATACCATAATACTACACCAGTGAAAGGATGAACCATACATGATAGATGTTAGACTTATTGATTTAGACACTACCAGAAGGTGCTCAGATATTGTGGCAATGAGGATGATGTAAGAACCTCCTATACAGAAGAAAAATTACACAGTTAGGTGGAGAATAGGTTGTTTTGCAGAAATATGGGACTTCAAGAGCTGGCTTCCGAAAAGACTCCACAAGCAAAAACAAAGAATCGTACAATTGTAGGGCTGGAAGGGGCCTTGAGAAAGTCATTAAATATAGTCCCCTGTGCTGAGGTGGGACAGAGAAAACTTAGACCTTCCCTGGCCTGTGTTTGGCCAACCTGTATTTAAAAATCTCCAATGATGTGGCTTCCACAATGTCCCTTGGCAGCCTATGCCAAAGCACAACTACACTTATAGTTAGATTTTCCTAGTATCTAACTTAAATCTCCATGGGTATTTCCACACAGGCTTCTTATTTTGAAACAACAAAGGTTGTTTCGAAATAAGAAGTAGCATGTCCACATGATGCACCCTTATTTCGAAACAACGGGATCTGTTGTTTCAAAATAACGGCCATTATTTTTAAGCTGTTAAACCTCGCATCTAATTGAAATAGCTGTTGTTTCAAAATGGTTGTTTTGAGAGAACAGCATCCGAATGGCCTTGTTTCGAAATAACCATTTCGAAAAACAGCTATTTCGAAAGCAGGCTTTCCCTTCATTCAAATTAACAAACTGTTAATTAAAATTAACTTATTTTGAAATAAGGGCTTTATTTTAAAATAACTCATTTCAAAATGGGTTATTTCAAAATAATGATGTATGTGTGGACATAGCCCATGCTGCAAATTAAGCCCATTACTTCTTGTCCAATATTCAGTGGACATGGAGAGAGATTGATCACAGTCTTATTTTTATAACAGCTCTTAACAAAGTTTACAGACTGTTAACAAATGTCCCTTCCAACCTCCAAACCTCTTTTTCTCAGAACACAACACCCCAATTACATATTTTTTGTTAACATTTCCTCATGTGTCGGGTTTTCTAAACTTTTATAAATTTTGTTGCTCTTCTCTGGACTCCCTCTATTTTTTTAATTTCTTTCTTAAAATGTGGTAGCAGGGGCATCATTGCTCCACAAAAATATGCAGGACCCGAGACACCCTCTTACACCAATCTGTGGACCTTGGCCCCGGGCTGGATCTGGCCCCTGCCAGCCAGCAGCAGGCAGCCCTGGGCTCAATCCATCCCGTGCAGCTGCTGGTGCATGGTGGCCTCCCTGCTGACTCAGGGCAGGGCCAGAGACGTATGGGGCTCAGCAGCAGCAATGCCCTGTGTCGTGCCCAGAACTGGACGGAGTGCTCTAAGTGAGGCCTGATCAGTAGCAAGTAGTGGGTGACAATTACCTCCCGTGTCTTACATATGCTATATGTTTTAACACACCCTAGCAATGATTCTTTCTATCAGGTGCATCACATTTTTGACTCATTCAGTTAGCGACTGGATCCAGTAAAACCCCCACATCTTTTCCACTAGTACTATTCCCCCCCCCAAGTCAGTCATCTCCCATTTTGTAGGTATTCATTTGATAGCTGTGTATTTGATTTTTCCTTCCTAAGTGAAATGCTTTGCATTCACCTTTATTTAATGGTATTTTATTGTATTCAGACCAATTCTTTAGCTTGTCAAGGTCACTTTGAATTTCAATCTCACCCTCCAAAGTGCTTGCATCCCTTCCCAACATATGATCATCTGCAAATTTTATAAGCATGCTCCATTACCCATTTTTTTCCTGTGTCTGATGAAGCGAGATTCTACCTGCAAAAGCTTATGCGATAAATACAATTTGTTAGTCTTTTAAAGCACCACAGGACTCTTGTTTCCATCATACAACTCAATTATTATCATGTTGAATAGTTCCTGACCAAGTAAATGTTTGCTGGAGTTTGAGAGTTTATGCTGTGAACACTTTTGTTTTGAGGTAAATATTAGGCAGGTAGTTAGGAAAAGAACCACAATGTTTAGATTTCACACATTAGTATCAGCAGATCAGTTAGGCAGAAGCCTCTTTACAACAACACAAATAAAGTTCTGAAGTACATTTTAGGGAGGGAAACAGTTGTTAAAGCCACAGACAAATTTATTCTGAGGTAAATTTTCATCACCAGGAAGTTTCAAGATAGAAACATTGTTATCCTCAGGTAAATGTTACATTAATCAGGTCAGAAAATGCAACGCAGAAAACCCCAACTGGTTTTTAGAAATTGGCTTTTCTTGAAGAATCCACCCCTCTCTTGTCTGCAGAGAGCAAAAGATATGAATGGATATAGAGAGAGCACTAATGGCTGATCCCACCCAAAATCAGGTCAAGTTTAAATTGCCAATCCAAGCTACTGTCCCCAAGCAAATATAAGGGATTGAGAGGATCTAAAATACACAGAAATCTCTAAAATCCCAAGTCTTATCCTAGCACATGTGTCAGAGCTGTGCTGCGCTGGTACATTTTGTGGAGTTTGTCAAGACTGAAAATAATAAATTGATGAGAGGGTGCACTTCAGCTTGTAGGCCTGCCCTGACATGAGCAACTGTCAAGTAAAGCCCAAGCTTTTTTTATTTCGAGGTAAACTGTGTCACGGTGGCAGGGGAAGAAATCATAAATTCTTCCTCTCAGATAAAAGTTAATTGAGGCAGGCAGATTAGGGTCCTCAAGAAAGTTTTCCTCATCTGAGTTTCCTCAAGTTTAGTTTTCTCACCCCCCACCCCTCAGGTAAATGTTAACAAGGGAGTAGTTTAGACAAAAAAATATTTTTATTCTGAGGTAAAGTTGACTTGGAGTTGAACTGAGGAATGTCAGTTTTCTGAGGGAGTTTGTAGCAAGGGAGACACCAGTTTAAACCATAAACTATTTAATTCTGGGGTACCTTTTCATTGCCAGGGAGTTTTAAGCTAGAAGCACTGTTATCCTAAGGTAAGTATTCATCAGGGCAGAGAAGGTATTGCACAAATGCTTTTATCAGTTTTAGAAATAGCTATTCTTTGAGAGCCCACCCCACTCCTGTTTGTTCAGAGCAAGAAGCTTTCAGGGAGTTTTGCAGGGAAATAAATGTCAAAAGCACCCAAATCCAGGTTAGGCTCCATCTTCCCTTCTGAATTTCTCAGTCTCCTCTCTCTTCCTGAACACCATGGAGTGAAAAGTTCCACTCCAGGTTTATATTTTTCAGTAACAAAACACATCAGTGATGCACAGATTTTCAGATCAATACACACTCCTTTTAGAAGGTGAAATTACACATCAAAGTGTCACAGGCACTTAAAAAAAATCTATATATTAAAATCATTCCCAGGTTCAACATTTAATTAGTGTTAACTACACATTGTAAATATTTAACATTATTTATGAGACTGTCTCCAAGGGATATGTTGTTTTCTCAATAGTTTTTTAAATGCAGAATCCCCAGAAATGCACAGTTAAGGCCCCTCAAGGCTACACATAATGTGGTATAAAGGCCATTTTGCTTTGTCAGATTATGTTGACCCTAAAGTTACGATTCTGATAAAAGTTACAGAAACAAACCGTCATAAATATATACAGCCTTCTTAACCTGGGACTAAAACTACACAATCACTGTGTTAAAATAAAGTAAGAAAGTATGTAATAGGTAACGTAAGGTTACTTACCTGTCAACGCCCTACTTTGAGACGGGCTGCTCACATACCTTTTTATTCAGGCTTGGACATCAGGGGAGAAGTCTTGACACCAACATAGATCGGGATCCCTGACACAGGTGCTGGGAGCTTCCCCAAACAGGCCTCCGAAGCCCCAGACACTCCTGGCCCCGTCTGTGCCAGAGGCCTTTGAAGCAGCAAGAGCGCTGCGACAGCTATCCACTCCTCCACTGCCCTGGATAGTCGGTTTCTTTGAGGGGTAAGCTGGCCTTGTTCCACCATACCATAAAAATCACTGGAAGTTTAACCTGGCACGCTGTCTTTTTATATGCTCAGATGTGGCTGACACAATGACATTATACATTCTTCCATAGTCTCCCATTAGATCCAATGAGATTATACATGCTTCTGAAGTGTTCTGTAGTGGGAAGATTAAATAAATTTAAAATAGCTTTACAGGTAACCAGATTATACACATAACCATACACATTTAATGAAATTATTTTGTATAAATCTCTTGAAGGGTGTAGAAGTCTTTCGAGACAATAAATATCTCATTAATGATTGGCAAATTTCATTGTAAATAGATTTTAAAATCATTTTGTGGATACCATTGTAGGTGATATTGCTACACATAAATATTACTTCCAGACAAAATTTCAGGTCAAGAGTAAATTGACCTCCTCTTTGCAAGTGCTCCCCACAAAATGTTGTCTCACATCAATAACAACAAATCAGCCTTCCTTCAAGAGCAAACTCTTTTGGTCACATGTTAAAGAAGTACCAGACTGTGAAAATCATATATAATAGCACCATCTGGTGACTCCCCAAATAATATTGTATTCTCTGCACCTTCAACAAACCTTAGCTGAGGAAAGTGCATGATTTCCTGTTATTGTGTGTGTTTCTTCCTTAAAGGCCTAATCTAGTAAAAGAGGCGACAACAGCCTGACAAGTATTTAACAGGTCTCCAAAAATATCACACAAGGCAGAAACCTGAAAATGAGACTACAAGTCTGCTCCTGCTCTTTTTTAAATTAGTGACGCACAAAGTTAACAAAATGGCAAGCTATTTTTTAAAGGTTTTTGTTTACAGTTGTATAATAGCCTTCCTTTCCAAAGATAAATAGATTTATTAGTCTTTAAAAGTGCCACAAAACTCCTTGTTTGTTTTACTGAACTTGACTGATATGACTACCACTTCGCAGCTTGTCATTCCTTCCCAAGTCTTAGATGTGGCTCTAAAATTCCTAATAAATAAATAAATAATTACAAAGTATATACCTTGTCCTGCGTATTGTGTGGAAATTTAAATTATGTCCCTGTAGAGGTTTTTATTTAAAAAATTATGATCTGGGTTTGATGTTTTTTATCCTAGCCACTAGCGTGTACAGCGAGTTTTGGTTTGAACCTCTATAAACGCTTAAGTGAGAAGGGCTTGTTTCAAAGATCTGAGTGCTAGATTGGTAACCAAGGACTCCTTTAGATAGCGGTTTGTAACAAGTCACTTTGCTTCTCTCTCTCCTTTGCTTATCAGTAAAATGGGAATAACAATGCTAGCCTACCTAATATGGGCATTGTGAGGCTAAGTTAAGTAATGTATTTCAATTAATGTATTTGAAGGTCATAAAGCATTAAATATTATTATACCTTGTCTCAGTAATGTCAAGTTAATTCCAGTAATACTAATTAATAAACCCTCCAAGTCTGTCTGTGTTTCAGCAACAAAAACAGGGGTTATCATGTAGTTTCTTAAGTGCAATACCATGGTGCTTTAATTAACTGAAAATTATGGCAGGAAAACAGTTTATTTGACTAAACTTTTACTCTCCAAAAGCAATTGTATGTCTTCCAAAAGGATAGTATCTCCTCTAAAAAGCTCCAAAACTCTCCTCTGTTTTTTTACCCGGAAGCAGCAAGAAATGCTTTGGCCCAAATACTTGATCCTCCCAACTAATTTGAGCACTCTTTTCTTTCAGATTAAAAGACACAAATACCATTATACTTTCCAGTGCAAAAGGCATAAACGTATAGAGATGAGAATATGCAGCATCAAACTTAGCAACAGACACAGGAACTGAGACTAACACAGCAACTTGGTGGCCTAGTAAAAGATAAGCTACTTTACATGGCCTGAGGGGTTTCCCCAAGAGACCAACTGCAAATACAGAGGCTGGGGCATTGATTTGATTGCCACTGTCCTTGGGTGTGAAAGGAATGAGAGAAAGTAAGGAAACAGGAGATAATCAATGTGACTGTGGCCCAGGAAAAAAAAGTAAGCGAGAGAGCCTTTTTTGGTCACAACTGAGTACTTGCTGAGCAAGCAGAGTGGGATTACTGAAAGAAATACCAGACTAGTCTAAGTAGTTTTTCCTAACAGAAACAACACAGCAGGGTTCCAAATGCTGGGTAACTGCTTGGGGCATCTGCAACATTATGAATTGATATGGTGCCCATCATCACTGCGTCTGTGCATTAACAGACTAAAGTAAGTAAAATATGGTCACCTCTGCTAATATTTACAACAGCCTCTCAAAGGATGCAATTCCTACTGCTTGGTACATTTAAATATAGAATGATTCAAACACTATTGTGTGCTGCAAGGAATAATCCCACAGTAGCAGGGAAAAGAGTGTATATAGTCAACTATGTTTTTTTCCATCGGCTCCTTCCAAGAGTCTATGGAAGTGAGATTCCCTTTGATCAGGCCCTATCTCTCACCTTGTATCCATGAAGGGTCAATGCACTTGTCTATTTGTGCCAAGTTCCAAAGGGGCAGCCGTGTTAGTCTAGTAAAGCAAAAAAAGCAAGTAGTCTTGTGGCACTTAAAAGACTAACAGATTTATTTATAACATGAGCTTTGGTGGGAGAAAATCCCTCTTCAAAGCATGTGACGAAGTGGGATTATCTCCCATGAAAGTTCATGCGATAAGTAAATCTGTTGGTCTTTAAGTGCCACAGAACTCCTTGCTTTTTTTGTCTGTTTGCATTGCACAAGATAAAACTGAATGATTAAATAAATACCATGATCACATGCAATCCAAAGTGTCCTTGCTTGGCCTGATCTCAGGTGACCTTGGCTGGGCTGGTAGTGACAGACAGATCAGGTTTAGCAGTGGCTGCTCTAAGCAAAAAAACCAAAACAGAACAAGGAGTTGTGTGGCAC
Organism: Podocnemis expansa; assembly: GCA_007922195.1. NCBI lineage: Eukaryota > Metazoa > Chordata > Testudines > Podocnemididae > Podocnemis > Podocnemis expansa. The sequence continues at coordinate 5,967,746 of ML682041.1, read as the reverse complement.
TTAAAGAATAATTTCCAAAGGGATAGCCATGTTAGTCTAGTCCAGCAAAAAAACCAAGGAGTTGTGTAAAATAAAAAAGAAAAAGAAATCTGTTAGTCTTAAAGTGCTACACGACTCCTTGTTTTTTTACTTAAAGACTAAGGCTATGTCTACACTTAGAGTTTCAGTTTGAATTACTGAATTAGAATTAGTCAGTTTGAACTAATAATTATTAATTAAAATTCAGTCAATTCGAATTGACATGGCCACACTAGAAAATCCAATTTGAATTGGCATGTTCATGAACAGGACTTGCTAGTTCGAATTTGGTAGGGGACGCTATTGTACAGGGAAAAATCAAGCTGTGGCTAATTAAAACTAACAGTGAATTTGAATTGACATGGCCACACTGGGTCAATTCGAATTACTCATTCTGAACTGACCCTGACTTCAAAGTCAAATGAAGTTTGACCAATTCGAAGTCAGCTTTCATCAGTGCGAACTGAGGAGTTCCTCAATTCGAATTGAGGAAAGCCAGTGTGTCCATGCCCTGACTAGGATTCAAATGAATGCCAATCAATTCGAATTCAGCTCTCAGTGTAGACATACCATAACAGATTTATTTTTCACATGAGCTTTTGTGGGAGAAAATCCCACTTCACCAGATGCTTCAAAGATGGGCGAACGTACAGAATGCAATGAAAATCCTCATGCGAAAAATAAATCTGAGTCTTTCAGTGCCACACGACTCCCTGTTTTTTTTGACTGACCTAGACTAACACGGCTGCCCCTTTGGAAATTGCTCTGAGCAAACCTACAAGCTAGGCAAGTCCTGCAGGAGCATGCGCAGAGAGAGCGAGCCGAGACCGCAGCTTGCGGGCGGGCGGGCAGGGCAACCAAAGAATTGATTCGAGCGGCCGGGCTGCAGCACGGAGACTCCGCCAGCAGGCGGCAGCAGCGCCGCGCGCGCTGTCCCTGAGCGCGTGGAGGCGGGAGAAGCCGAGAGTGCGAGTGCGCCTGCTCAGTAGCGCTCTGAGCCCCCGGGCTCGCGTGGTGACGTCAGGAGAGAGTGTGCACGTGGCCCTGAGGCCAGCTGGAAGCTGGGGCGCGCTGCTGCAAGTGGGCGGGTGATTGCACCCTGCAGCCGGGGTGAGCGCGGCTGCCCTTGCACCATGTTACTGCAGCTGGAGAGGTATCAGCGAGAGTGGCAAGAGCTGGAGGAGGAGTTCCAGCAGCTCCAGGTGATGGGGAGCAGCAGGCTTTTGCAAAGAGGCCAGCGCTTTGCTTTGGGATGGGGGGTGGCTTGTGCTTTGTTGTGTGCACCCCATCCCTTTGTGTGCATGAGAGGCTTGAAGGGAGGACTGGGACCGGGCTTCAGCGCAGCAAATGGGATTGTTAGGCAGGCAGGGGTTTCCCTAACACCCCTTAGGCGCCCCTCGGAATTGGCCAATACTCCCCCAGTTGTCAGCTAGTAACAGTGTTATACTATAATGTAGTGAGCACCCCCAGTGCCCCCCTGCACCTCTCTGATTTCAAGTCCTGGGGAGGATACTGCATGCAGGACTCTCAAACTGGGCCACAGACTGAGAGGCAATGTTCCCTCTAATTACTTGTAGACTGTGTGCACAAACAATTTCTTTGTGTGCACAAAAACGTTTCTTTGTGAGCACCAATATTAGCACTATTGAATTTTTTTGCACACACTTTATTTTGTTGTGTGCGCAGGTTTCATGACTTGTGTGTGCATGCACACCCGCACAGCTTAGAGGGAACGGTGCTGAGAGGAGATTTGAAAAAACAAATCCAGACCCTTCAGTGCTGATAGAAGTGGGGCTTGTTGGAAGGGGGAAGGTTGGTCCTTTAAAAAATGCCCCAAGATAAAATCATCTTCCTTCGGCTTTCTTTTGTGTGAGAGATGCACTCTGCAGCTGGAGGCAGACCTGGCAGTTCTCATTATCTCCAGTGTCAGCTGAACCTAGGCTTGGGTTAGGGGAAGTTTGTGATTGGTAACAGAGGAGGGAAAGACTTGGGACTTGTCAGGCATAGGAAGACTTTGCTCACTGTAGCTAATAACTTTGAGAAAGTGACACTGTAGGAGGTTGCATTGGTTCATGGATGCAGCACTTGTAAGTGAGAAGGAGAGAAAATAGAATCATAGAATCCTAGGGTTGGAAGGGACCTCATAGGTCATCTAGTCCAACCCCCTGCCAGAGGCAGGACCACTCCCACTAAACCATCCCAGTCAGGGTTTTGTCCAGCCGGGCCTTAAACACCTCCAAAGATGGAGACTCCACCACGTCCCTCGGCAGCTCATTCCAAAGCTTCACCACTCTCCTGGTAAAAAAGTTTTTTCTAATATCCAGCCTCGACCTCCCTAACCGCAACTTGAGACCATTGCTCCTCGTTCTGTCCTCCGTTACTACCGAGAACAGTCGAGCTCCATCTTCCTTAGAATACTTGTGTAAGAAAGCATATTTTTTCCCCTAAAGAAAACTGTACAAAAAGATAATTCTGTTTCTGTTGAACAGTTTCTGACAAGCTCTGGGATTTAATCTGTCTGGGATATTTCCATTCTGCTTGGGGTAAAATGGTTACTTTATAGGAATACTAAAAAACAGAAAAATTGTAAATGTTTCTGTGATAGTAAGATCCTTAAACTTGTTTAGGGTCCATTAGTCAGCCCCTTGTCATGTCTCTTCTCTTATTGGAGAGTATATTAGCCAACTTTATAGGAGAATTATTACTGCTGTGTTAGGAAAGAGAAGAATTTAGTATGAATAAAGAAGTTACCGCATAGGGAATTGTGTTTTTGAAGACAAGAGCTAAATAAAAGCTCTTTTGGCATCCCCTGTATTGGTTCACTTGTAATTCTCCATAGAACCTGTAATTCTTTATAACTGTTTTTCTGGGGAAGAGGTATTTATGTTAGAGACTTATTGCAAGATGTTCGCTTGCTGACTAATCTTCTAGATGCTGCTTTATACACTGCCATATTAGCTTTGTATTTAATCTGATTCATTCCTGATAGTTCCTAGAGGGTCAGATTCTAGCAGCTTGTGGTTTCTGACGTTTTTAGAGAATTGACTGAAGTTCGAGTCTTGGCATTGAAGATGTATTAGGAGAAAAGGTGAGTGAGGTGATATTTTAGCAGACCAACTTCTGTAAGTGAGAGACACAAATTTTCAAATTGCACTGGAAGCATTCACCTTAGCATGTCCTTATTAGTGTTACTGTGGTTCTTATGTTATTAAATGGCAGAAAGGCTTTTTCTGCTACTTCCTCCGTGCTCAATACAGTAACGGTAAAGTTGGGAGCATTTAATGGGGATATAAAAGTGTGGATTCTGATGTGTAATTTACATGTGGTGTTCATGTGATGCGGCTGGAAAGTATCCTAGGGAGAAGTGATGAGGCAGTGCATGATATTAGGAAAGCTGTATGGAATATGTAGTCTGTAGCACCTTTTGTATACAAGATGAATCCCAAATGGTGTCCTGTGTATGCAGTCTCCACCTGTTGGAGATTCTAGGCAGCCAGGAACACTTGTCTCCATTTCCTGACCTTCATTAGTGCAAAACAACAAGGGTCACATAAAGCAGCAGTTTTCAGCCTGTGTGCTGTGGCAACTGTCCAAGTGTGCTGTGAAATTTTTTACAAAGGTAATGTAAAACATTGTTTCATCTTAAAGTATGTTTTGTCCAACCAAAATCACAAATCATAAAACTCATGAAAATTAATCACCACAGTGAAAGCGAGGTATTGATCTTTTGATTTTAAAACATGAACATTTCAAATGCAGATGGTAAAAGGGCAAAATTGAGATGATGTGTATTTTTTTTCTGGTAGATTTGAAATATTAATGCATTTGATTCTTTAGCTTGTTGTATGCACTATGTTGCAAACCTCCCTAGGAAGATTATAACTAAAGTAAATGTAGGTAAATGGGACATTTATGAGCAATCAAATTAGCTAAAAAACAGGATGTGCTGTGGAATTTTCACTCATTGAAAAGTGTGGTGTTCCTGAAAAGGTTGGGAATCACTGAGGTAAAGCATGCAGGACATTTTGTTCATCAGTGGTTCCCAACCTTTTTGGCTTGAGAGCCACAGATATTTTTACAATCCTGGAGGACCACCAGTCTCACCGGCCTTCTCCTCCATCCCCTGCTGTTGCAGCTAGAGGGAAGGAGTTCTCCTTGCTGATCTACTTTCCCTCTGGCTGCACCAAGGAAACTGCATGTGTCCTGTAGCCCTGTGCAGTTCACCTGGATCCCTAAGAAGGGGCTCCCTCCTGCAGCCAGGGGGACAGGAAATCAGTGTTCCCCTCTGTTTGGCTTCAGCAGGGACCCTAGTACCTAGGGACCATGGTGGAGAGCAAGATTGTCCCTGCTTGTGAGCTGAAAGCTTTGGAAATGATACATAATTCTCCATATCTAGGTTTCAGTAGTCTAGCTTCTAGGTATCCAGAAAACAACAGCTGATGGCCTCAGCAGACACTTCCCTGATGATTATGAAGGGGAGGTGGAGCCTTAGGTCCTCTCAGACATCTTCCAGACTTGAGGATGGCCAGTGACTGGTCTTTTTCACCACCACCAAGAACAGGAAGCATCCTTTTTTCTGTTAAAGAGGTGGGCCTGGATCATCACTTCCTCTGGGTTGCCCAACTTTTTCCATGAAAGAAGAACTTGTTCTCTTTCCCCATCATCTCTAATTCGTAGGCCAAGGTCAGTTCCTACATGGCCAGTACAAGCATGATACCTTTACCTGCTTCAGCTCTGTGTCCAATCACTGATCAAGTTCCTGATCCTTCATGAAGTATAACACCCTCAGGGATGCAGACCTTGAAGAACAGCTACTGCTCAGGGTGAGTAACATGTCTAAGACACAGTCTTTCCTACTGTCCACACAGGTAAGTAAAACTTTCATTTAGGGTCTTATCTTCTCTCTGGCCTTGACAAATGGTGTCTTGCCTCCCTCATATTCAGAATGCTGCTGAAAGGAGACTTGTAGCCTGTTTGACTCTCTTGTCCCGCTCTCTTCATCCCTCAGCTGGCTCCTTCTCCTCCTCTGTCTCATCAAACAATGTGATGGGCATCCCCACCTACCTTTCATCTCTCATTTGCTAGGAAGAGGATGATTCCCACCTCTGTGTGGGCCACAATGCCAGCTTCCATCACTGGTTAGTTATTCAAACAAGCACCTTTGTGCTGTCCTCCATTCTTTGGAGGAGTTCTCTGTAAACAGATCTTGCCCATTATGATAATCAATATTGTATCCTTGTATTTTCCTGTTTGCATTGTATCATCTGTTGTCTCTGGTTGCATTCTCAGATTGTAAACTGCCGGAGGGATTGACTCTTTATTCTGTTTGTAGAACGCCCGGTCCGTGGTTCTGGGCCATGACTGGGGCTTCCTGGTGCAGTGGTAATACAGATAATTCATAAGACTCCTGGATTTTATTTATACATCTGTCACTGATTTGATGGGTGACCTTGAGCAAGTAATTTAATTTTCAAGTGCAAGTAATGATTTTGGAAGCCCAGCTTCAGACATCTGAAAGGGGCGTCCCTCTCTTCCCCATCCCTCTGAAGTGCTGAGCATCCATCCATTCTCTAGAAGCGAGGCCTCCTTTACCTGTTTGCAGTGAGGCATCCAAAATAACTACCGTAGTTACTGTGTCTTGGCTTCTCAGTCTTTACATGTGAATACTTCGTGTTTGTAAATTATTTTGAGGTAATTGTCTGGAGGGGAGAAACCAAATATATCTATGTAATTCTGGATCCCAAGCCAGCCCTGCACACTGGAACCTTGAGCAACACAGTTGTGCACAGGGAGTGCTGAACCTCCTATACATGATGTGTGCTCCTGGCGTATGGCTTCCCTTCACTGCAGTGTGGCATGGCCCACACCACTTCTGCCGCTAGCTGATCTCATGCGTCTATGGAAGATGTGGGATAATGATTTTCCCTATCGTGACTAAATAACAGTGCCCACACACACAAAATTTCTCTCTTTTTACCAGGTGCATCAGCATTTTAAAAGTCTTTATATACATCATCTGAATAAACCTTGCAACAGCCCTGTGAGGTAAGCGTATGTGTGTCTGTGTTTGTGTGCCATGTACAAACCTAAGTAACCAAAAATATGGGAAATGCACATGCAGTTTAAGGACAGACCTCAGAGAACCTTTAAAAAAAAACTTGTGTGCTGTGATATGATGACCAGCTATGCATAGGCAACTTTGATTAACCAAATATATAGGTATACTAACTTCCATCTGTATAAGTAGTGAATTACTTGAAGCATGACACTGCACAGCTTATGAACTTTGTATGGATACTTTTCCTTAAATAGGTGTATAACATCTTCTGTGTAGAAGACTGTGCTGAACTTAAACTTTTATTATGTTTGCTAGCATAATACAAAGGTCAAAATACATTCCTAGAAGTTATGCACCCATTGAACTGCAAATGAGAACCCTTTGTGCACTTCCCCAGATGTATGTTAATGAACTTAGTTCAAAATTTGTTTTTCTTATGAACATTGATGTAGATTTTATAACTGTTGTTTGATGTTTTCAAGCTTCTGTGGTGCTCACAATCTTCTAAATGGGATATATTTTAATTACGTAATTTTAAGGAAAGTTAAAGCCAGGGTGTATGGACCTATGAACATTTTAATTTGTTTTGGAAATCAGGTTTTGTTTGTTTTGTTTTTTTAAACAGAGCATGCCAGTGTAAACAACCAAAAGAACTGATTGTACAAGCTCAAGAGAAGCAAAATTGGTTAATATTTAAACAGCCTTCCATGAAAGAACTGATTCTTAAAAATTAATTTGAAAGGCTGTATCCAGTCCTGTAGATAATTATTTTCATTATGCCTTTGCAGCGACTGCTTACACGGGAGTTTTGAAACAGAAATCCAGCGCATAGAGCCCAACTCATTTTGTATTCTTATTGTGTGTATGTGTGTGTCTGTTGTGAACAGGTGATTGCTAATCCCTGAAGAGAAAAGATTTTTTTTTTTTTTCTGTGTGGTTTTTACCATTGTAAGTCTTAATATCATCTATCAGTAAAACTGACAACTATATAATTGAACTTTTTCTGATCTTAACTTGAGGAGCACTTAGCAGATAGACAAGGGGTCTGCAATCTGTGGCTCTTTGGTTGCCCCTTTGCAGGTTCTGGCTCCAGGCCCCTCCTTTCACCAGGGGAGACTGGAGGAGGCCTGTTATGGGCTCCCCACAACCACCAAGGGACCTTATGGGGTACCTGCTCCTGGTTGCATGCTCTCCCAAACCTCCCCACCAGTGGACCCTGCAGCAGGCGCTCTGGCCCAGCTTCCTCCATCTCCCTCCAGGAGGCTACACCCATTGCAGCTCTCAAAACACTTGGTTATTGACGGAATTTAAAAAAACGGCTCCTCTTATTTTTTGGATTGCAGACCCCTGGGATGGACCTTCAGTGCAAATACAGAATCACGGAAGTGTAGTTCTGCAGTGGACATGAAGAGGTCATCTGGTGCATTTGCCTGTGTTGATGCAGGATAATGTATACCTAGGACATCCTTGGCAGATTTATCTAATTTGTTCTTAAAACCCACCAATGAAAAAGATTACATAACATGTGCGAGTACCTAACTATATTTTATCCCTTGTTAGAAAGTCTCCTCCCTCCAATGTCAAACTTGATTCTCTCTTGTTGCAAACTAAAACAATTACTCTTGTTCTACTTTCTGTGGTTATGGAGAACAATTGATCTGCCTTATTTACAATCCAGCCTTCTTCTTCCTCATTGTCTTTTTGTTCTTGTCCTCTGCCACATCCAAAATCTTAAAGCAATGGCCAAGATTAAAAGCAAAAAACAAGGGGTGGGTGGGTCATAATGTCGAATGTAGGCATCTGAGTGAGTGGCCAGATTTTTCAGAAATCAGCATCCATAAGTGCCCTTTGAAGTTACTCGGCACTGCTGGATGCTTAGTGTTTCTGAAGATCAAACCACTTATTTTGGTGTCTAAACATGGACTTGAAGCCTAACTGTAGGCGAAGATGTTTTTTGAAAATTTTGGGTAATATACTGCCAGCACAATGGGTGTATCAAGGCTCTAATTTGAATCAACTTGTTTGTGGACGGGAGAACAAAAAAGGGGGAGGGAATTAATAATTAATATAAGGGGAAGACCCTTTATGTTGGAGTCAGAACTCTGCTGGATACAACATCTAGGCGCTCTGGTACTACAGAAATGTACATGTCATATGAAGTCTGTTCAGAAATGGATGGTTATCTTTTTCTAGTATCAAGCTGCTTTCCACATTCAATGTGAACAGACATTTGTAGTGCTTATGCAATTATGCTTGCAGAAATCTTTAGAGACTAACATTCCTCAACTGGTTCATAGCACAGTTGCTGAATGTGGATGTAATTTGGCTTTTGATGATACTTTGTATGGAAGAAAATGGTGTTAGGGCTTCTGAGAGTTTGCACAAGGGCTTGGTGTCGATACCATGAAATAAATTGTGCTTGTCCAGGGTGTGTCATGTCTTATCTATAGCCTGTGTCAAAAACTTGTCTTACGGGCATGGATGCAGTCAGAGTTGAACTTCCATTGTAACAAAGCATGCTGTGTTGAATTCTAACCAATATGTATCATGGTTTGTAATGACTGGTGCGAAGCTTGATTTTTCTGACTGTTGTGGATGTGATCAGCCATTTTCATTCCAGGTTAGGAGAACCTAGGAGAAAGCAATGTAGGACGCTTGTTGTCAAAGTTCTTGTATTGCTCTCATCACCATAGCATCTGAGCACTAAGCAACCTGAGTACATCTGACGTGTTAGCCCATGCTTTCACCAGGGGAAAGGTGTTTGCAGTGGTGTCTTGTTTTTGAACATTTTTTGATTACATACAAAAATACATGTGGCCATAGGTCTGCTAGAGAAGTCAAAGTAGTATGCCTTGCATTTGGAGTGGATGTTAGTGAGATTTGCCACGATCCTGTAGGTGTTCACTTCATGATTTGGGACTGGTCCCTGAAGAAACTCTTGTCTTCTGCACCATGGAGCTTCACCCCCAGTGCAGCTCTTTACAGTGAGCTAAAGGAGTGAAGTTTTTGCTCATGGTCTTCATCCTGGATGTTTAGTTGATCTTTCAGATACAATGAGTCAGTTCTTTGTCCTGATATTCAGGGCACACAAAGACCTTGAATATGATTTAGTATTGCATGTGAAGTGAGCAGAGGACAGGTTTGATGCGTTCACTGTAGCTAGTGTTGGTAAAGAGATGCATTGCAGCATTCTGTATCAGCTGAATTTTCCTAAGAGCTGAAGGCTTCCAGGTATATCTCATAGCTTTAGTCCAGCTGAGAGGTGATGAAGGCCTGAATAACTGCGGGCAGGAATGGTGTTTCCCTGACCTAGCCCAGTGGTTTTCAACCTTTTTTCCTCAGAACCCAATTGAAAAAAAATCTTGTATGCCTGTGACCCAACAACTCCATCTTTGAGCAATGCATCCCTGTCTTTTGGTGGCAGTAGCAGGGTGTGCCATGACCCAGTGCCTGAGGATCTGCAACCCAGTACTGGGTCCTAACTCTAAGTTTGGAAGCCACTAACCTAGCCAACTGGAGATGGTAGAAGGTGCTTTTCATGGGTGCTGCAATGTGAAAGCTTAGCGCTAGTGTGAATCCAGGAGCGTTCCTCGGCTACAGACTGAATAGACCAATAGTGAGTGTGTCCTTTCAACCAAGTGAGGCTGTACCATAATTGCAGACTATTCAGAATACTGTCCGCATAACCTCTTGTCTTGCTTGGCATTAGCTTCAACAGCTGTTCTTCATCCACAAGGCGATCTCATCCGAGAAGTGGACCATATTGTTTGTAGTGGTGTGGCTGTAATGTGGTGAAGGATAGTTAGTGCAAAGCAGTTTTAATGTGTACTTTTTGTCCCAGATTAATTAAGCAAGGGCAATAAAACCAGCAGAGAGAGAGCAGAGAAATGACCGCTTTAGCCTGCAAGCTAAGATGAGGGGTATACATAGATGTGAGGAACATGAAGATTTGCTCACACTCAGTGGAAAAGCTGTCAAAGGTTGGCCCAATTGCTGCCAAACAGCAAGGGATTCAGGGAAGAAAACAGAACGGGGTGTGATGAGGAGAGAGGCCCCTCTTTAAAAAGGCTCCTTGATGCTTCAGATAGTAGCAGATTTAAACAATATCTATTAACTGGAATATGGTACTGGTTACTAGTCAAATTTGTTTAATTAGCTCTTTTCCTGAGCTCCTCATCTCCCATTTTATCCTATAGTGAAATCAGAGCCGTTGGTCTGAGATTTAATCAGCCATTTCACAGAAACCGATTGGGATGGAACACATGATTATGACTTTACCATGGGATCAAACAGGAGGAGGAGATATCTTATGAGTGGAAAAGCTCATTATTAAGTATAAAGGGCACACTCAGTTACAGCAAGGGAACTGTCATCCTTCCCTAATACAGGTTGTTATCTTATTTTTTGTTTTAAAGTGAAATTTGTAATCACTTTAGTCTGAGCATCTATGCCATATGGGTATCCTGAGAACCTTCCATAGACTAAAACCAGCTGATGGTAAGTGGAGCACTTGGCCATATTTCGGTGATTGATACCTTCCCCACCATTTTCGGGAACAGCCTCAAATGAGTGACATTTCCCCTCTCCTCCCAATTCCTGTTTAAGTTGTTGAGCAGATGTTAATTATCTGAAAATCAGCCTCCATGGTCAAAGGAATAGCACCCACAATTACAAGAAACCTGTTCCTTGGGCAGGCAGCAGCAAGCTGGAGAAGCAGCCTAGGTATTTGCTTTCCCAGGAAAGCAGGGTGTGCTTTGTTTTTGTTTTTGTTTTTGTTTTTTCTAGCTTAAAGAGATTGCATCTTCTTTTGACCTATATACTCTGCTCTCTTGCAGGAAACTGACAAAGTCTATAAACAGAAGCTCGAAGAGCTCAATACCTTGCAGAGCGCATGCAGCAGCTCCATACGTAAACAGAAGAGGGAATTAAAAGACTTGAAATACAGTCTTCAACGGTAATGGGATAGTCTTGGGGAGGTGGTGGGGGTCTCCTGAGTGAGTGAAATAAAGGCTATAAATATTGTTTTGCTGCATGTTAATGCTGTTTCTTCTTAAAAGCAAGCGGCCTCAGCACTGTTCCCTCTAAGCTGCACACCTGTGTGTGCGCACACAGGTTGTGAAACATGCACATAACAAAATAAGGTGTGCACAAAAAAAAATTTAAGTGCTAGTATTAGCACACACAAAAATCTTTTGTGCACACATTTTCTTGTGCACACAGCCTATGAAAAATTAGAGGGAACATTGGCTCTCAGGGTATCAGAGCTGTGTGAAGTGCTCTGGATTTACTTACTGCTGTAATAGATTCATAGGAGCATAGGTAATGTGTAGCAGGGATATGCAGGGTCAGATGTTCCTTTCTCCAATACTTCTAGTTGGTCTGCTAGGGAGAGGAGCTCTGTCTTCCTCCCACAGTGCATGTCCCAGGCAGTGGGGCCAAGTCTCCTAAACTGTGCTCTCTCAGGCAACTTCTGTGCTGCATGGAGGCAGTGATGTAGAGCAGCTAACTTCAGATGGCATGAGAAGTGGCTCCATCATACGCCCTGACTGCCAGGGAGAGCAGCCACAAGCCAGAAAGGTGCTGGCAGTGGTGCAGTGGGAGAAGAACGAAGGACCTTAGTGGTGCTGTGGGGAGAGCACAGAGGCCCTGGGCTGGACACAGAGAAGGGGTTGCAGAGGTGGACGTCAGGAGCAGATCCCTGGCTCATTCTCCATGCCTCATGCCTCCCCTGTTGAGGTGAGCTCTGGGGAGACACTCGGGCCGTGAGTCTTCCTGGTCTGGGGCTGGCCCCATAACCATGTTCTCCCTGTTCCGGTGGCCATAGCCCTCAGGAGCCAGTGGGATTGGCTGCCTGCTGGAAGCTCTTCCTAGAGGCCACGTGCAGTGGTCGTGTCCCACGCCTTTACATTGTGCCCCCCCTAGCATGAGGAGGCATAAGTTGTCTATGCATAGACCTGAAAAATGACACTAGATGACCTAGTTGAATCCCTCAGGAGCAAATATAGAATTGCTCCCTACAGTATTTTTTGTGTGTGTTAGGAATATTTTTATACTGTAGGAATGCTTTGCCTACAGTCCGTTACCTGCAATTTTATTAATAAAATAAAACCTCAGTTTCTTATATCTATGGTAAAAGCCACATGAATTTGTTAGTAGTTACATTTAAAGGCAGATTTTAACCTTCAGAGGTATTCTTTCAATATGATCCTTGGATACTTGACTCCCATCAATAGCAGGAGCTGTGTGTCTAATTCGATGGACTCTGGCCTAAAAATACTGCCTTTAGTGTCTTTTCAAGTTGCATGCTACTTCCAACTTTCACATTAATTTTAGTTTTCCCATAAATCATAGGTTGCGATAAATCTCACACAGCCTAGGAATATTTTAAACCTGTAATAGCAAAGCTATGTACTTGCTAAAAATTACAAAAACACTCTGATGATTTAACATCTGGTGATAAATCTATGAGGCATCTCTTCTAGCTTCTTGGATAGTTTAATGTGCTGCTAAAACAGGAATAGATTAAAATTGTTTTGAGACTTAAAGATAACCAGTAAAAATGTTATAAGGTAAAAAGTTGCTTCTCAGTTCTTCTCATTTTTGCAGGCAGCGTTAAGTCATATGTCAAGAGTTTAACTGGCTGACTAAGCTGTATTTCTATAGAGAAGGAGATGAGGACTTGCTGCTGGTGTATTTTAATATTTCAGTGTTTCCTGATCTGATCCGATTTATTGTCACATTTCCCAATGCTCAAGTGGTAAATGTTAAAGGAGGAACTCCTCTTTCCTTCAGCTCTACCACTACAAAGGAAGCTGCATTTTTCCCCTTTGTTTTGTGCTTTGGCTGGGTCTTCCAATTGTCTGAACCTTAGCAGTTGCAACTATAATAACATCTTAGCAGAGCTAGGCAGTAACTTTAGAAATCCACAGTTTCATTGAGCTATGTAGTTTGGAAACAAAATTTGTGCCCCTGCCCTCTGTCCTCCAAATTTTCTCCTCGTTGGTACAAAGTGGTGAATGATCTTATGACAATCAGAGAGTTTGTAAAAATGTCTGTCATTGCAGTATTTCTGCCTTTATAATCGCTTCCTTCCATCTGCAGTGTGCTGCTCATTATACAAAGTTCTTGGGCTTCCATGCAACTGAGGTTAGGTCACAGTGCAAAGCCCTCCTGTTGCTCTCATATTGTCTGTATTCAGGACCAACTGTCCCCAGAATTGCTGATTTTTGGCAGGGGAGACACAGCAAGAAGAACCGATTTAGAAGGTCCATTCCCCCAAGTTTTCTTCCCTCTAACTTAACCATTAGTTGTGCAAGGACCAACTCGATCTCTTGTTTTTAAATTAGCTGATGTCTCTTTGAAAGGCTATATATACAGTGTACTTTCTTTGTCTTCAGCTTGCCTTTTCTGAAGTTAATGGACTGGATAGAGATTTTTTTTCCATGTAAGGACACACTAAAAGGAAGCTTTTATAAAATATTTGTAGGACTATGTTTTAAAAATTAAAAAAAAAAAAAAAAAGGTGTTCTGTTTGAAAAGGGACTTGTAACATCGCCTAGCAGTTTTGGGGATGCAGTTGTAGCATCCCGCTAAAGAACAAAAAGAGAAATTTGATTAGCAACTTTCACTTTTGGTTATAGTCACTGACTAGTCTTTTTCTGTTGCTCAAACTGAACACAGTGTGAAAGTAAAGAAACAGTGTAAATAGAGAAAAGTAAACTGGAGTAGTTAAAACTGAAAATTATCTTAAAGGTAATCTCTTGCTGATAGAAGTTCTGGTAGAAAATTTTTAAAGTGCAAAGTTTAAGCTGGTTTTATCCCCTTTTGAATATATTTTGTTGTAAAAATTATCTGTATTTTTCACCATCTTCACAGATGCAAACGCACATCTAGTCCTGAAGAATCTGACCTCATACAGCAAATTAGCACCCAGATCAAAGAAAGGCAAAATGTTTTCTTTGACATGGAAGCCTATTTACCAAAGAGAAATGGGTATGTATTTACTAGAAATTAATCTTCCTTTGTAGAAAGCTGACCTAAACACTCGCAACAGTGCATCTTTTCTAAAAGAATTTAACAGGTATATCTGCAAAGAATGAGAGGAAAGTAGAGGGTAAATGAAACAGTAATAGGGTAGGTAGCACAATGGACTACTTGATACTTAATCACATCCCTGCTTGAAGGAGTGTTGAAGTGTTGGGGGAAAGGTGGATCAGAAGTAAATTTCACATTTGAAAAGAACTGTATGGGCTCTGAGACTTGGCTAATCTTGAACTTTATCATTCAAAATATTCGTGTAAACTCTTCTGTATTGCAATATAATCCTACAGGATTGCACTCTTCGGTACTAAGTGAGTTCTCATCTGTGGTACTCTGTCGTCTTAACAGTACTGGGGTGCCATTCATGGGCTGCTCCTGCAAATGTAGCTATCTTGCTATAAAGATATTAATGCAACTTCCCTGCCCCATTTTGACCATTGATTCATAATTTCACCTGATCCTTAACTCTACAGACAGTAGAGTCCTCCCACGAGAAACATGTCTTATTAAATCTGTCTTATTCATTAAAATGGTGATTGGTTTGTTTTTAAAGTAGTCTGTGAATATTGAAGATAGATCTGAAGAGAGAGTGCTAATGTGTATTCCTAGTGGACCATGTGCATTTGAAATTAATTTCTGTGGTTTTCTCTTGCTATAATTAAAAACCCAGACCAAAATATACAGTATTACTTACTGGTATTGGATCAGCTCTGTGCATCTAGCCTGCAGTGTCAGCAGGCCTGTTGTATTAAATTAAAATGGGCTGATTTGTCTTTGCCTGTTTTATCTTTCAGTTTATACTTAAGTCTGGTGCTGGGAAATGTGAATGTAACTCTTCTGAGTAATCAGGCAAAGTAAGTGGGTTGTATGTTTTTGTTGGTTTTTTACAAGTCTTCCCAGTTGGTAGAAAATAGATGCTGAAGTATGGCACAGATGAATATTTTCCCTTAGCACTCACAGGGCATTGGCTCTGCAAAATCAATCCATAGAGCTATGTGCTCTTTGCTCAAAATAATGGGCTGGATTAATCCATAGTATAATTCCACTGAATTCAGTCTGACCACGTTTTTAAACAAAAACGTTGTTTAGGGGCCACACGCATGAACTTAATAGTGGAGTGGAACATAAATTGTGATTTTGTTTTAAGTGTTTTTTTTTAATTGTGAAAATGGCCAGGTTTATTGGGCCTTAGTTGGTTCCAGAGAAAATTTGATCCTTTTACAAATAGAAAAGGGGCAGGGTAGAATAATTAATAATAAGGAATCTGCTGATGAGACTGTGATCACTAGTTAAACATCTGTAAATCCATTGTCTTCAAGGTATTCTCTGTCTCACTATTTTGAGACCATATTAAGGACAGGTGTTGCTGAGGACACAATCGGTCCCTGGAATTGGATGTGTACTCAGTTTGGAGTTTAAGTATGAGGAGCAGGCAGCTCGGCTGCCTATACTCTGTTTCTGGGTTCATCACAATCAGTTTACCTTGCTCTGCCTTGGTTAAAATTAAAAACCTATAAAATTAATGCAGTCTAATAGTAATTCACAATGTATGTATCTCAATGATGCTGTCAGCTGGTGAGGCTTCCTCATCTGAAACCTCAGAAGAGGTTTTAGGACAGAACTTGAAAGCACTAGAAACTTATTTTAAGGCCTGGTGGTTAAAGCCAAATACCTTGAAACTAGCAGTCTCAGTTTTTCATTTGAATAACACCCAGGCCAAGAAAATATTGTTTTCTGTGGATCACTTTGCATGATCATAATACTGGATAAGCCTGGACCACACACTCAATTCCATCACCACTTTGAACAAACCAAAAGGAAAGATGAAGGTCAGGTTCAACGTTCTACATAAGCTTGCAGGGACATCTTGGTGAAGCAGTGCTTCATGCTATTGCTTTCACTGTTCCACTATAGCTGTATGGAAGAAGTAGTAGCCTAAAAATATTCTCACGGGATGTTGAGATTGAATTAATTCACATTAATGAAGAGTTTTGTTAGAGAGAACACACTCTCTGTGAAGCCATATAAGTACAAAGGTCTGTCTTCTCTTATACAATGCTTGCAGTCTTAGGGGGTGGGGAGATGGAGCAGTGTGGGGTGCATTCTGGTTTGGGGAGTTTTTTGGTGTCGATGGAGGAATGGACAGATGGAAAAGGAGTATTCTTCATGATTGCTGTACTTCAAGCTTGTTTTTCCCCCCAGACTCGTATGACAGTTGAGAAGAAAACTACCCAAAAAGAATTTGTCTAGTAGTCTTTGGATGGATAGGGTGTTGTGTACTACAACTGTGCAGAAAGAGAACTCTACTTGTAGAATGTAGATCAGTTTTGAAATGACAAATAGGTAGACCTCTTACTTGTTTTTAGTGGTGGAAATATTAATGATTATTTTGTTTTCTTAGGTTTGCCTACAAAGATGAATATGAAAAATTCAAGCTTTATATGACAATAATCTTGTTACTTGGTGCTGTAGCCTGCAGGGTTTTTCTTCATTATAGGTAAGGCAGTACTTTTGTTCCTGATTAAACATTTTAAATAGGAATATAGTGGATTCTAACTAAACATTCACTACTAACTTCTCTGCATCTCAGTATTGGAAGTGAATAAACAAAACTGTTAACACTGATTTCTGCACTAATCATAACAGAGTTAAGAGGCAGTGGCAAGATAAATCATGGTGCTGACCCTGAAAACACTTAGACTTGTGAGTAGTCCCATTTACTTCAATGGAGCTATTTATGTGTGTAAAGTTATTCATATGTGGAAATAGTTAGAGGATCAGGCACCATAGCTTTTAAAATCAATTTCCTTTCCGTTTGACTAGTAGCACATAGATTATTGCAACTGAAAGAATTTTTAAATTCCCTTTTTTTAAATCATTTATATTTGTTTACATTGTATATTTAGTTTGGCCTGGACAATGGTAGACAGACTGGTTTTGCTGGCTGATGTTATGACAGTATTGAAATTTCGAAATTGCAAATACTGCAGGGGAATGTGCAAATCAAAGCAAACGCTGTCTTCCTTCTGAAATCTAAATTTTAAAAAGTTAATGAAAATATAGCTGGTATTGTAAAACTTGTTTTATTTAATTTTTAACCAAGGTTTAGAGCCTGGCCCTTCTATTTTCCTTTTCAAATCTGCCATGAATGCAACATCAGCTGTTAAGGATGTAATTCCCTGGAATGCACAAGTGCTGTCAGACTTTTCTTGCCAGGATGTCAAAGGAGAAGAGATTTTCAGTCTTGAAAACAGAGTACACTGCTCTGCAGGGTTGTTAGCTGATTAAATGTATATAGATCTAATAGTATCTTTTCATTGAATTAGCCTGAAAATGCCTGTGTAAAACCAATCATCTGCTTCTTCTATGGAGCACTCCATCCTTCAAAGGGGATTAATACCATCTCTAGACACCTGCTCATCAGCCTGGGATCCCAAGTCTTTTATCACATGGTACTTTCCCAGTCTCCTAGTAATGGAGTTTGATATTTTTCTTCACACTGGCATAGCCCTTGGAGAAAAGACACAGTGTTAGGGACTTTACAGTAGGACTAGTTGTGTGTAACATTATGCATGTACCTTAATGTTGCTGAGTGAGGGCCTTAATGTTTGGTTTCACATGAACTATTTTTCATTCCTGTCGTCTTGGGGTAGAGAGGAGAAGAATCTTTTTGAAATGAATATTTATAATTTTAACAATTTTTTTGTTTACTTTTTGAATAGGGTGACAGATGAAGTGTTTAACTTCTTATTGGTGTGGTATTACTGCACATTGACAATAAGGGAAAGCATTCTCATCAACAATGGATCAAGGTATCATACGATATTCCAAACTAATTCAAGGTGCTGGCTTCACTTAAGACAAAAAGGCAAAGACGGTTTGCTGTTGGTGTCCCAATGAGCTTGGGATAAACATCCTACTGAATAGTCTCTTTTATTCTTTGACCCTTTTGAACATTTCCAAATGCACAGATCCCCTCAGGGGTGATGAAGACAAAGGCAAGTTATGAAAGGATTGTGCCTTTATCACTTAGCACCAAAGTGCTGAACATGCTTTTACTAATAATAAGCTAGTTGTTTTCTTTATAGCAATTGAATTGGGAAGGTTTCCATCAAATGTGAAAGATATGAAAGTCCCCTCCTAGCCTTCTTTGGAAACAAAGCAATTAAAAAACACAAACAAAAAACTTGGAACGACACTCCACAAGATGACTTTCTGTTTGAGTTTGTTGTTTAAGCCCTGCATATATTTAGCAAGATATCTGTAAAACAAACGAGGAGTCTGGTGGCACTTCTAAAGACTAACAAATTTATTTATCATGTGAGCTTTCATGGAAGAGATCTGTAATAAGCCTATGCAAATACTGAGATGTTCTGCACTGCATAGACATTTAGCAGTGGTTACAGTGTTGTTTTAGGGCCTCTTCCGATAGCCTAATAGCCAACCAACTTGCGTTCCTTGAGTCACTGGCTAGAAAGGTGAGTGAGTGGGCCTGATTAATTTACACTGGTGTCACTCAGTTGCCTTTTATTTCTTATTTACACTGGTGTAATTGTTACACAGATCAGGCCCATTGTTGCTTGTGAAGCCAGATTTGATGGCCCTCTGCTAAGTACCTACTCATCTATTGTAAATTGGCCCTCACTAGGGAAAGGGAAAACAGCAATAATGCAATGCACAATCCTGATGATGAATCTCTCTCACACTCTAAGCAAGCTGCTGCCGCAATTTTTTGATGCTGAATTAATTAGTTCTCTCTCTCTAGTTTGGCTGGTTTGCTGCACTTTGAATAAGCAAAACTGCTTTCCTTCTACTTCACTTATGCATCCTTGTCCAATAACCACCACCCTAGGGAACCAAATGGCTTATAAACTCCCTCTTAATTGAACTTAATACATGAGTAAACTGACTAAAGTGGTGGTGGTAGACTTGTGTTGACAGCACAGTATGCATATAATTATTCAGTAATGAATGAGGTGCAGAATGTTTTTTTGGATTTAGTGACCAAGGAGATTTGAGCTATTTATATTTGTCACTTATCCAAAGCCTTGTACTAAAGTCACTACTCACTGGAGAGGCAGGGAAGCTCTACATGTAGGGAGTGTCTGTTGGGTGAGAGGGAGGAGCATCCAAAACAGGTTTTTAGGGAACTCATGCCTAATTAGCTAATAAGATTGCTCGCAGTGTTCAGAGATAATTCATCCAGGTTAATCTATATTACAGGTGATACTACAACTCTTTGAAGATTAATTAGTACAAGATGGTAGCAACAAATTATTATAAGAGCTATTTTACTGGCATAAAATTAACAGTTGTAACCACACAACAATAACTGGTTTAAAAAGAAAAAAAAAACCCTTACTTCTAGTTTAATTTCAGGACAGCAGTTGTCTTCGGACCATTAATGATATCAAATAGCTTGTGGTTAACTAAGGGGTTTAACTCTTAAAACTGACTTGCACAAAGCAGGGGAGGATAGGAATGTGGTTTTCCCCTTTTTGCTTTCTAATAAAGAATTGTGTTTTGTGGTAGAAGTGTCGGGAATGTCAGAGTTGGTGTTCCCTGGATGGATAGGGAATCGCTGGAGATATCAGATATGGATTGTGACTTTTACCTGCATTTAACTGAAGCAGGGTGTTTAAATTTTTATGACAGATCCTTCCTCCCTCCCAAGACTGCTTGGTTGTTGAACTCAAAATTTTAAACATTCTGAATAAATATTGTTTTAACTCCTTTCACTTTGGTTTCACTTGGATGGGTTCTTAACATCCTACCTGTTTTCCCAGCAGCCTATAAAGTCTTCTAGGAAAAACAGGGCAGTCTTGACTTGTATTTCCACTGTTTAAATAACAATAAAAATTCACAAACCATTTCAGGTTTTTGTTTCCTACACTGTAAAGAAGCAAACAAGGACACAACTACATTTTTTGTGTCTCTCCCTACTCCTTTGCAGGCCATGATTAAAACACCAGTTAAATATCTAGGAATTAATATGAGGACTGGTCAGTTTGAGGAAGCTGCTATGAGTTTCTGTGCAAAGGAGAAGGAAGGGTTTCAGGGCCATGGGAATTCCTCCTGTAAATGTTGAGAATCTTGGCAGCAGCCAGACTTGACAACCCCATCTTTATCATGGAACGTGGTTCTGACTTGAGTCATCTTTGCTGTGTTTCTTCCAAATCCTTGGGTAGAGAAGCAGTAGTGGGAGGGTGTTTGTTTGAAAGGCTGTGTTGTGCAGAGAGAACTGGCGCACAGCATCAGGGAGAAGTGGGTGGAGTTTTCTGATGTTTCCTTGGAATCTAGCTGAGGATTGGGGCCATGGAGGTCAGAGGGGTGTGGCGCTTGGCTGGGTGAGAGAAGCTGTTGTTGGGGTTAGGGAGAGGAGTTTACTTGTAATAGATTAGTCCCAATGATGCTGTTATACTTTGCCTATACAGCTGTCAGTGGATACTTTTTACCTTTTTGCCTCCAGTTGAAAAAAATCATTTATGCCTGCAACCCAGCAATTACATCGTAGAGCAATGCTTTCCAGTCTTTTGGCGGCGGCAGCAGTGGAGGGCACCATGACCCAGTCCCTGACCCTGTGTTTGAAAACCATTGCCCTAGAGGCTGAAACCAATTTGTGAGGCCCCCACTGTCAGGTTGCTGTGTGGGAAAACTGTTGTTTAATGAGGAGTGGCAAGGGTATGAGAGAGAATCAAAGTCTGTAGCTCCAGGTTGCTGTGTTGATGTTAATACTTCTGTGATCTGGGCAGGACACCTGTCTGAATGCACTACAGTATGTCATCTCTGGGCATGTCTAGGTTTGTGTTTAGTTACTATGCAACATAATAGCATTCATAATTTGGGTTCATAATTCATGTAGCATTATGGGAAGCTACACAGGATGTAGCGTGCTGCTAATATCTTTGTGGCTGTTGTGATTGTATCAGACAGTGCTTTGACTGCTACTTTCCCCCCAGGCTAGATGGTCTCCCTGCATTTAAAATGTGTCAGACACCAACTCCCTTGTAAAGTTAGAGCCCAAGGTATTCAGCGCATTGCATAGCTAGTGCTGATCAGTATACACTAATGGGAGCTTAGTCCTCTACCTAATTCTCCTCCTCTGTGGGAGGTGCTATGTTGTACAAACCCACCTCCCTTCACTCCTACAGGTGCTCCACTGATGAGCTATATCTGCTTGCAGAGACTGCAAGTAGACAGACTAGCGTACCACAGTCACTTCCTTTGGGCTGGTCCACTTTACAGAGTTAGGTCCATGGAAGCTGCTTTGTGTTGACTTAACTTGGCATGTGTCCATACTTAAATTTTGTCTCACTGACTGTAAGCTGTTATGCCACTGTAGTAACACTACCTCCTGGAGTGATGTTGAGTTACAGCTGATGTATTGAGGTAGATGCAGCATGAATATAGACACTGCACCTCCTATGTCAACTCCATCTTTCCTCCAGCACCTGTCCCACAATACCTGATACTGACTGCTCTGTGAACTCCATTGCTTGGGGTCCTGGAGACCAGAGGGGTGCACCTCTGTCCCCATCCTTTAAAGCCCTGCAAAGTTTTGAAATGCCTTTACTTGATTGTCCAGTTTGCCAAGCACCTACTTAACAGGGTAGCAAAGTGTGCTACTGCCCGGCTGACCATGCTGGCTATATGTTCCCACTTGGAGTAGACCGTAGATAATGGATTTTCTGGGCAGCCACAGCTACGAATCGGCCATAGAAACAAGGACCTCTAAGAGCAGATTGAACAGTGGATGCAAAAGAAGGAATGTTACAGGGGTCAGCAGCAGTTCTGCATGAAAGGAAAGGAATAGCAACAGATGTATCAGAACGAGAGAGACCAGCAATCAACCTGATGTCAAGCCACAGACTTGCCACTTTTGCAAAGAGCTGAATGCCGTGCTTGTTGGAGACCCCACTGCCATCTTGTGCAGCACTGTGGAGCCCTCCACGGAGCCAAAGTCCTAGGTCCCTGGTGTGAACAGTGAGGAAGAGTACAGGGAGACATGTGACCTGGGGTGGTGTTCAGCCATGCTGCAAGCCAGAACCAGTTTCTTCTGGCAGTCAAACCCGGGTGAGGGTGATGTAGGGGAAAGAACCTTGGGTAAGTGTGTAGATGTGTTTCCCATGATTGTGGTGGTGTGCCTGAACTAGCAAGACATGGCTATCAACTTTCCATTGGAGTAGAGGAAGTAGCAGAACCATGGGTAACATCTGCTTTTCAGTCCCTTGCAATAATGTTGGCAGGCACCATTTCATAAACAGCTTAGCAGCGTTCAGGTCAAGGCACCCTTTGGACATCAGCAGCAGCTATAACCTCTGTCACTCTCAGGAATGAGATATCATCTGAAATCATGCCCATGTGTGGAAAGTCGGGCTAGTGTTCGATGTCATTGCCCTATGCTCAGTTCCCCACTTCATTTCCCCTCATCCTTCGCTGGAGCTGTGAGTGGGGCCATATGTAAATACTCAGAAGCAGAAATGTCAATGTTTAATGTTTAAAACTTCAGGACAGCAAGGGAAAAGAGTCTGAACCTTAACTTTTACTTTCTGTTGTGATGATATTAGCAATGGGACTGCTGCGTGTTTTATCTGCAGCTGCTACGGTTGAAGCCTTCAGGGGTTCCCAGCTGAGGAGAAGGACAAGAACTCAGGATGACATGTTCTGAGATCCTGCCAGCCAGAGCTGCATCAAACAATGAACAGAGGGCTGTAGAATGAACATTGCAGACAGCATGAAGAAGGAAAGAGCAGATAGGAGAAAGGTCCAGGAGTTGGAGAGACTAATGAACCAGGACATAATGGAGCTTCTCCAACAGCAAATACAGGTGACACAGACGCTCGTGGGCCCACAATCCTGGGCTCATCTCCCTTTGGAGTCCATGGAGAATTCTAGTATAGCACTTTTCTACGGTCCCAGTCAACATGCCAGGTGGCATCAGGGACTGCATCCCTACCCCTCCACATTGAGGGACATCAAGGACAAACAGAGCTTCCACTGTAGTTGCTGTATAGAATGCTACCAAGGATGCAAATGTTTCTTCTACTTTGTGCTCTGTACAATGTTTATTAAGATTTTAATGTATTTATCGCAGATTTTTTGGAAGTGTTTTTATTAGTGAATAAAACAATTACTGGGTGAAAGTACCCACTTAATCGTGATTGTATGTGTCATCACTGCTCCGACCCATTCGGTCAAACACAGTGTAATAATAAATATGCAGGAAGCAGCACAGAAGGAATTGGTTCACATCGAGCAGTATAACACTGAAAATGCACCAAGTGCTAGACAATTCCAGATTCCTGAAGTGCAGGGCCAGGGAGAGCATGATACGCTACACCTCATTGCTGTGATTGTCTGTTAAAGGGCTCTTTTAAAACCTTCCTGAGGTGTGTAGCTTTGCTTTGAGCTTTTTGATAGCCCTTGTGTCTGGCTGATCTGACTCTGCAGACAGACACTCCATCTCCATTCTTCACCTTGGCAGCAGCTTTATCATCCTTTGCCTCATAGATGTTATCATGATTACATCTGTCTGCTGTGTCTTGCATATTTTTCTCCCGGAGATCTAGTCTTGTGAGTAAACCATGCCAGCATCCCTTCAGTCTCCTAAAAGCACATTCCTCTGTCATTCTGCACTGGCTGGGCCAGTAACTGAATCTTTCTTTGATGCCGTGGAGATGGCTTGTGTGTAGCTTTATGAGCCAGGGGACCAAGGGGTAGCTTGGGTCCCCCAGGGAATGTTATCGGGATTTCAGCATCACTAGAGATCCACCAGCGCATGCATAACTATAGGGAAAAAAAAGTCCCTTTCTGTTGGTGTGCTCTGTTTTTGCAGTTTGAATGATGATTACATTTGTGAACTGTAGAAATAAAACAATGGCTGCTTTTGCCTCCCAGCAACATTGAACAGTGTATGTATTTTATCTCACAGTGGTAGATTGTTTTGATTCAACATTGTATGATGGTGTGTTTATTTTTTTCTTCCAAACGACTCTTATTTTATACCAATTGATTTTTTTTTATCCTAATAAGCAGTGTAATTCTATCTCAAGAAATTACTAATATTGACCAGGCTAAACTATTTTAGTACATTCGGCTCAGACTGATAACATTTTCCTGTTTATGCCAATCACATTCCATATCAGTGTTGTAAGAGTGGCTTTAAATTTAGCAGACATGTTTGTGATTTTCCTCCACACTCCACTTCTCAAGTGCATTGTTTTTCCTTTTCAGAATTAAGGGTTGGTGGGTGTCTCATCATTACGTGTCCACATTTCTATCTGGAGTGATGTTAACATGGTGAGTTTTCTCTTTACTCTTCTGACAGATTTTCATCATTAAGTTTTTAAACCCTCCTATGAGACCTCTAGAGTAACTGGTGTAAATCTGTCTGCACCAGCACCTGATGTAATTTTGTACCTTTTACATTTTCTCTGGTGTGACATTTGAATAAATATAGCCCAATTGGAGTGTTCAGTGACAGCACCATTGAAACAAAACATAAGTAGCTGGAAGGCTGATAGCAAAATATCTGAGTCTCACTGATTTGCAACCCTATATAAAATGCTAAGAAATTTGTATTAAAGAACTAGCAGATACATCTCTGTATATAGACAATAAATTACATGGATTATATTTGATAACTGTTTGTGGGGTTTCTCTACATAGAATATAAATTACATGGATTATATTCAATAACTCTTTGAGGGGCTTTGTCTTACTTTTACCTTGCTGAACCCAGATTATAACATCAAAACTGGTGGTTTTGTTTTGGGCTTAATGTTTATCTCCTAGTTAGGATGATTGTGCAAACCATTTGAACTTTGTTTTGGCAATGTAACAAAAGGTAACTTTGTCTTGCTGAATAATCTTTTTGGAATATATATTTCATGTAGAAATCCTTCCTCTTCAGTCACCATTTAACTCGTTCATTAAAACCCCAGGATCAGAGAGAGTTATTAACTTCTCCCTCTCATGCACACACTTATGTTGATTCCTTTTGCAAATAGTGCTGAATAATCTGATAACTGGCTGTAGAAAACTGCCATTTAATTAACAAGAAAAGGTAACATTCTCAGTTAGAGAAAAGAGCTCAGGGAAGCCCAATGAGACATGATCTTGAGGCATTTACTGACATCATAAGCTCTGCTGTGTGCTTTGGTACAAGCTGAGATCTGCAGCCTCATGGGCCAGATTGGATAACAAGAACAACGGCTTAGGGGTTGGCAACCTGAAAGATAAGAGCCGTTATTAAAAATTCCATCAATAACCAAGTGTTTTGAGAGCTGAAATGGGTGTACCCTCCTAGTGTGGGGTGGGGGGGAGCTGGGCCAGGGAGCTGGCTGCCGGGTCTGCTGGTGTGGAGGGGAACCAGGAGCTGGCCCCCTGGAGAGTCTCCTGCTGGTAGTGGAGAGCCCCGAGCCTGGTGTGGGCTGCTCACGGGGCTCTCCTGGGCAGGGGGTGCCAGAAGCCAGCTGGGCTGCCCACGAAGTCCTCCAGTGGTGATAGGGGGTCTGGAGTCAGGAGCCACAAGGGGATAGCCAAAGGGTGGCAGTGCAGCTCCGGAGCTGCTGATTTCAGGCCCCCTAGCTTGTCGTTTGGTGATGGATTCAGAGTTGACTGAACTATGGGGAAGGAAGTTTCTGTTATGTTTTATGCTTCTTCTTAAACTGAACGTGTGAATCTTGTCTTTTTCGCACCCACTATCAGGCCAGATGGACTCATGTATCAAATGTTTCGCAATCAATTTTTAGCATTTTCAATTTTTCAGAGTAAGTATCTCTTACCTTGCTAATTCTTGTCTGAAATAGGGATCCCTGTACACTTCTCCCTCTTAATGATCCTCTGGGAACCTTAGTACTTAGCTTTAAAAAACTAAGGATTTGTCTGCATTCAAATATTTGAATGGCACTGTTGTCTACCACCTGCGCCACTGGGAGACAGTAGCTGGGTTAATGGAAGAATTAAGCTTTGGACCTTAGCCCTGTCTAAACTAGGGGTTAAGTCAGCTTAGCTACGTCGCTCAAGGCTGTACATTTTTTCACATCTCTGAGCAATGTAGTCGGGTCAACCTAACTTTTTAGTGTGGATCAGGTCTTGGTTAGTAGATAGACATGAATTAACTTTTCTTAGTGTTTGTGTTTAGAGTTGTACCTCTCAACTTACTGTGTTCCTTACAAGAGTCTGCTTTGTCTTGTGTGCCCCAAATTTCACCTCCCTTAGAAACTACTTGCTCACAAAAATCAGACAACTGTCACAGCACACTTACTGAAGAGTTGCTTATGAACAATATCCATGCCTTTTAGTCATGATTACAAAGTCATTGGTATATAAATATTGTACTTGCATTTCAGTGTACAGTATATAGAGTGGTATGAACAAGTCTGTCTTTATGAAATTTTAGTTTGCACTGTTTGGGGGGGGGGCTTTTTATGTAGAACTAGGAAAGTATCTAGATCACCTGGTGTACCCCCAGGACACCTAAGCATACTCCCAGGGGTAAACATCCCTTGGCTGATAGCTACTACCTTGCTAGAATAACCAGTGCAATGTGACTTCTGTTTTCCAGTCCAACTAAAATTAATCGTTCTTTTCCAGGCTGTGTACAATTCCTACAGTATTATTATCAAAGTGGCTGCCTTTACAGACTTTGTGCATTAGGGGAAAGAAACCACTTGGATCTTACAGTAGGTGAGGTTCTTTGTAACCCCTAATTTTGTAACATTTTGTTTTACAAAAACCATTTAAGTTGCATTCAGCCTCAAATTGACTTAATGCTTGGAATGCGATTTCTCAGAAAGCCAGTTTTAGCTTCCATGGAGTTGCTCAAAGCCTGCACAGCATTGTTCCACGATGCTTCAATGCTTGTTTTGAGTATATATGTGTTAGCAGCAGGAGACTTGAAACTAAATGATTTATGACTTACAGATAGAATGGTATTAAACTGATATATTGATGGGTTTGTAATCTTAAATGTAAAAATTGTTCTTTGTCCTTAGTCTTTGTATATATAGCCATAGGCATCCAGTGTGCTTTACACAAAAGGCACAGCTCCTTGTCTTGAACATCTTATCTGAAGAAGACCTAGCAAGTATTAACAGACGATGGAGATAGGTGGAAAGGAAAAGGATCACACCAAAGATTGTATGATATTTCCTTTCTCCCCACCCACGCTCCAAAAAAGTTTTTTTCTAGACCTCTTTAAATTGTTCTACCCAACAGTTTGGTCATGAACAATGGATGGGGAAAGACTGATGGTCGCTAGTGTTGTTAAGTTTTGAGTTGGAGGAGAATATTGAGTCTGAGTTTCATATTGGACCAGGAAAGTTGTTCCAAACATGTAGCTGTTGATGTGAGGCCAGGCATGGATGTTGTTTATAAGCCAAGCATAAGTGGTGCCCAACTGGTAGATCGTGATCTATTTCTGAGGGGCATTTGCCATTGAAACCTATGACTGTTGCACCATCTCTTGGCAAAAGGTTGGAGACCAAAATAATTTGGCTCTTCAGTCTGAGGTTATGTTAGCTTGTAGGTGCTAACTTATTTGCACTTCCTAATGTTAAATGTTCTGGTCTTACAGAAGGATTTCAGTCTTGGATGTGGCGAGGGCTCACATTCCTGCTCCCTTTCCTGTTCTTTGGGCATGTAAGTTGGAGAGCCTGGCTCCTATCTATTTCACTGATTTGATTTATTTGTACACAAAGATCGGGGATCATCAGAGTTGTTCGTACTGTCATTGTAGCAAAACACGATTTGTCTCTTGGCTCACTTAGTACTTATGCTGACCAGTTCCAAAAGGGTAGCTGGGTTAGTCTGGGTCGGCAAAACAAACAAGGAATCCTGTGTCACTTTTAAAGACTAACAAATTTATTTTCGCATAAGCTTTCATGGGTGAAGTCCCACTTTGTCTGATGCTAGAAATTTTTTTAGCATTTTTTAGTATCTGACAAAGTGGGACTTCATCCATGAAAGCTCATGTGAAAAACAAATTTGTTAGCCTGTAAAAGTGCCACAGAACTCCTTGCTTATAGTACCTTTGATAACTGTGTTCCAGAGCTTGGGTTAAGTATCCCGTTTAGAAAGAAGTTATGAAATATTTGAAGGTAGGAGTGTTAGTTTAACACATATTCTAGAAACTTGCAGTTATTAGATATTGCTCTCTTTTAGTGAAGATGCACCTGCTTGCTTGGTTGGTAGGATTTTTTTGGGTTGTTTTTGTAAGATCATGAAGGCCTTTAACCTTTGTCATTAAGGAGCTTGTCACTGAAGTTCTTCTGTCTGGTTTCCTGAAACCATCTCTTTTTTCCTCTAGTGATGGCATATGTTTCTTGTGCTGTACAGGTGTGTGCATATCTCATGCACCAGTGCCAGAAAGTTTTTCCTAGCGATATCCATGGGGTGGCCACACATGTGCACCAGCTTCCTTTTGCCTTGAGCCAGGGCTATAAATGGCAAGACACCCCACTCATCCTCCCATTCTTCTTCACTTCTGTGGTTGGCAGGGCTGGATCAAGGCCTGGGGGCCCCCCATTCCTCCTGTGCTTGGGGACTGGATCAGAGGCTCTGGAGCCCCAGCCGGTGCTGGAGGTGGGGTGCGGCCAGAGGCCGGGATTCCTTTCCTGCCCCTGGGTTGGCTGGTGAGCAGCTAGCACAGGGGCTGGACAGGCAGTTTGAAGGTGAGCAGCAGCAGCCTGCCACTGAGGCTAGCTGGTCTGGATTTTGGGGGGGTGCAGGGGCCCCCTTTAGGCCAGGGCCAGGGAGTGGAGCCCCTAAAGCCCCTGCTTTAATCTGGCCCTGGTGTTTAGTAGTCAAGAGAATTCCTGGGCTTCACAGTGTGAACAGTTGCTTGGTTTTTTTCATTTAGTGGTACTCCATGTTTTTAGCCTTTGGATGTCCTCCCTCCCTGCTTTCTTTCTCTTCTGTCCTGATTTCTAATTTACAGCAGCTTAAACTCTTTAACTTCGGGGAAAAAATTATTTATTTTTAATTAAATGGTCTCTCTTCTCTTAGTTTTGGCAGTTATATAATGCTATCACACTGTTTGGACTGTCTAGGCATAAGGATTGCAAAGAATGGCAGGTAGGTAACATCAGAGCTCTTGTTTGTTGTAAATACAGTCTGCATATTGATTCAAATGTCTTTGTCTGAAAATGGACCTAGAATTTTTTCAGAAAGCTTCCTTCAGATCATCTGAGTATCATACTTAATAGAAGGCTGGTATAAAGTATATGACAGCATCCACTTTATTATTACTGTATCTTTTTTCTAATTAATGTTCTCCATTGCCAACATACTTGTTCTGTAGAATTCAGTTGTTTTATATTGAGCCTGACACTGAGTGGTGTGAATCACTTGGTGAGCTGGGCTCAAGCAAAGAAAGAGTTTTAATATGGCTGAATAAAAATAGATACATCTAGGAATGAGATTATAGGCTATACTTAAATGATGGAGGACTCTACCCTGAGAAACAGTGACTCTGAAAAATGTGGGAATCGTAATGGATAATCAGTTGAATATGAGCTTCCAGTGTGATTCTGGGGCCAAAACACCCAATGCAACCCTGGAGTATAAACAGGAATCTTAAGCAGGTATAGAGAGGTTATTTTAGCTCTGTATTTGGCACTGGTGCAACCACTACAGGAATGCTGTCACATTCGGGTGCCCCCAACTCAAGAAAGATGTTGATAAATTGGAGAGGCTTCATACAAGAGCCACAAGAATGATTAAAGGATTAGAAAATGTGCCTTAAGGAGCTCAAGTTGTTTAGTTTAAAAAAGAGAAGGTTAAGGAGAGTGACTTGATTACATGTAAGTACTTGCATAGGGAAGAGATATTAGATCTTGGGCTCTTCAGCTTCCAGCCACGGGATCATGTTAGACTTTTACACTGAAGCTAGACAAATTCAGACAGAAAATAAGATGTAAATTTTTAATGGTGAGGGTAATCAACCGTTAGAACAATTTGCCAAGAGTCACAGTGGAGTCTCCATCACTAGCAGTCTTTAAATCAAGACCAGAAATGTTCCGGATAGATCTTTTACAGTTCAAAAGGAGTAATGTTTGGGGAGTTCTTTGGCCTGTGTCATGCAGTAGGTCAGACTAGATGATCACAGTGATGCCTTTTGGCTTTAAGAATTTAGGAATCCAACTGATATCTGGAAGAGTGATAGATCAAACTGCACTGCACAGCCAGTAAGGCAAGAAATCTCATATGATGGTGTTTTTGTTTTTGTTTTAATTCAGCAGGCTCCAGGCCCTAGCTCTATCACAAAATTGAACATTCAGCTTTGTTTCCTGGTACAAAAGAAGGAACGCATCCCTAGTGTTAAACTTGATAGCTTTTCACTTTTTATGTAGTTCTTCTTGTGTGAATGGGTGTTCCTGCATGTGCTCTGGGTCACACCAAATATAGCCCTGCCACAAGCATAAACAACCCCACTGGCCACAGAGCACTTGAACTGGCCCACATCTCCCATGCAGCAAAATAGTTTAAAATCAACTGTGTGCATATATAGCTACCTGCTTAATATCAGAGGTGGTAAAATTCCAAGTAAATGAACGGTGGTGGGAGAGAAACCAACTGTCCTCCTCAGATTCTGTGGAGTCAATGTAGAATCTGAGGCGTGAGAGTTGGTTATGTTTACTTACATAATGACACGTGTTGGTTATAACAGGACAAGTTGAGTCTACAAAACACGCTACATAGCAGACCTGTCCTATTGCATGGAGAGATTATAATCCCTCTTTGATAGAACCCACGTCAAAGGGAAGACCTATCATGGATACAACGGTCATATATATTGACTCTCTTTTTAAGGCACATTTAGATGTGGCCTAGTGGGAGGGGTGTGTGCAAGTGTGTTACTTCTGGCCAGGATCCCTTTATTTAAAAAGCCCTTCAGATTTAACTGCTGTCAACTTGGAAATTTTGATAACAGATGGATCACCACTTTTGTGTGTTTTGTTTTATCCGCCCCCCCCCCCCCCTCCAGGTTTTTGTATTGGCTCTCACATTTCTGCTGCTCTTCCTCGGAAACTTTCTTACTACTTTAAAAGTGGTGCACACTAAGCTTCAGAAAAACAAAGACAAAATGAAGAAACGGTGAAACTGGTTTACAGTGGTGGACACTAAACTGTGGAACCCCTTTTCTTCCCCCTTTCAGCAGATCATTTTTCAGACTGAACTTGCTATACCTTAGTTATATTGCAGATGAACCTTGGAAAAGATCTTATACATGTTAACACTACGAATGTGAACTCTCCCAGCACAGACCACTGTATAGTATTATGCAAGCACGGCTTTCCAGCCTACAGCCCTGTTGTTTATGTATAGTTAACACAAAACACATTTGGTGTTTTTTTCTTTGTATGCACAGAAGTAACATGGTTCGCATCTGCCAGAAGAAACAACAGTCTTGGAAGAAAGTGATATTTACTGGAATTCCAGTCCTTCATCTCTTCTTTGATTTTGTTTTGGTTTGGGTTGGGGTTTATTTGGTCCAGCACCATCTTATTTCTGAAATCCCAGGTACTGCATTGGCAAACTTAAATGCTTTTGGTCAACTGGCAATGTGGACCTAATGCATCTCTCTAAATACGTTAATTAAAACACTACATTCTCAGTGGCCTACGCTAAACTGTGTGTACTGTGAAACTTGCCCATATTTGTACCATGCTGCAATGCACACTTTTAAAAAAACTATTTAAGGAACAAACCTTTTTAAGTTAATTGTTTAAATATTATGTTTTGTTATTGGCTTTGTTTGCAGGAACTCTGGTGATGCTCAGCTAGTGATCAGGTAATCTGGTCAGCCCTGAAAAACGCACAAAATAAATAGTACAACACAGAGCTGTTTCAAGACTTTTTGTTTAAAGAGCACCTTTTAAGATTGTTTTCCAAAACCATTTTCTTCCTGAAAGTGGCTGACTAAAGGCTGGGATTGCAGTACATAGGCCTTTAATTACTTATAAATTTCACCTCCTTCCTGTTCCATTATGGAAGGAGAGAGGCTGTGTATATGAAAACAGATAAGTAAGCATTATTAAAACCTAATAGTTAATACTGAAATTTTTCTGCTACGTGAACTATTCAATCATCTGCTGGATTAAAGCAAACTTGAATTTTCCTCTAGCAGCAGTACTGAGGCCAAATGTTGACTCTCTTTTCACTTGAAGTGTTTCAGCTTTTTGTCATTCTGATTTAAATTTGCTCATGGAAATGTGGCTAATCTATTTATCTTCCATTAATGCCTGTATTCGCTAAAATAGGGGCCTCAAGCACGTGGCCTGTGGGATGCATGCAGCCCCTAAATTTATTTTCTGTGGCCTGCAACATCACTATCATTACTGATATTTGCAATATTGTTGTATGAAAAGGTTTCAGTGGTACGGCCCTTGGGATAACATACTAGTCCTCATGATTTGAGTTTGAGACCCCTGCCCTAAAATGATTTATAGACTCCAGTGGCAGAATTTTGCTGTCTGATACCCTGTTCTAACCCATTAACTTTACTTGGGTTCCATAAGGCCTGAATTGGGGCTGAACTAGGTCCTGTATAATAATTTGAAAATTGTACCCTTTCAGACTTCTAATAGGTGCTCCATTGCCTCTGAATAATTTAATTAAATTCAGCAAAATTCATGGCATCTTTTTTGTTTTATATTTTGTATGGATTCTTGCAAAGGATTTTATTATTAAATAGAAAAATGGCTTTCAAAAATAAGCTAAAGAGGGGCACTGTTTCTTGTCTGAATTAAAGTGTGCACAGACATTTTTGGGAACAAATTTGCACTTCACCCAGAATAATATAGGCTGGCCTATATCTCACCAGGCAATCCTTTACTCTTTCTTTAACCCTTGTCATTGAAGAAGCTTGTGTTTCTCATTTGAGAACACCACTGGAACTTCATTAGAGCCTATTATCTAAAATAACAATGAACGGTAGTTTTAGTTTTTATTTAAATTCAACTTGGTTTTCCATAGGGTAGACAGCTGTCATTTCAGAGAATGAAGTGGTGGGCAAGGGAATTTTTATTGGGCCAGCTTGTGGTTTGTGGGACAAGGTTTTGAGCTTACACAGAGCACTTCTTCAGGTCTGGGAAATGCACTGTGTCATTGCTAAATACCAGGGGAACATATTGGTTAGCATAAACAGTTAACATATTCTGAAGGGGACTATTCAAGGTGAAAGGTCCTGTTAATATCCCTGCAGTCAGAGGAGGAAGCTAGCTGGAGGGAGGAGGAGGAGCAGCAGCAGGTTGTTAGTAGTTTACAGATTATTGTAATGAATCATATTCCAGGGTCTCTTCAGTCCATGATGTTGTGTCTAGCAAAGTTTGAGTTAAGATCATCTTTGCAAAGTACTGGGTAGGCTTCCTTTGAGGATAAGGATGGATAGGTGAGATTAGAGTGATAACTTTGTGGAAAGTGTTCACCTGCATATGTTTGCCTTATTATTTTTGCGTGTACAGTTCATTTGAGGGCATAGTGAGTGTTTAGTTTCACCCAACTAGTTATGAGGCACACAATGCACTGTATGAGGTAAAAAGAGTGACTACCACCATGTCTAGCAAACTTACATGTTGCTTTTCAGATATACTGAATTTTTCCTATATGCTATCATTACTTTCCATTAATTTTTTAAATCCCTATTTACTAAGGAAGTACACTTCCACACCTTACTGTTTTCCCACTTAATGAGGGCCATATAGCTCCTGAATCAGAGCTCTTTCTAGAGAGCATTGGAGGTTTTTCCTTCCATCCCTTCCTGTTCCATCTGGGTGTGCTGCCTCTGGAGATGAGTAGAACAGTCCATGGCTTGTTTGGGATGTACAGATTATTTCATTTTAAGCTTTAAGGTAAGTAAAGGCCTCCATGAATCTTAATCTGACTGACCTCAAAACAAGCATGCAAAAATAAGTCCAAGGACCAAGTTAACAAAACCTATGCAGCCCACTAACATACAACACAAATGAAATGGAAAAAATCCACCTTGGAGTGATCCATCATCTAGCTGTATCCACAATTAAATGATGATTAAGACTGGAAATCTGTTTCTGACCTATAAAACTGACCTTTGGAATTTTTCAGGCTATGCTTTTAACTGTCTCAGGCTGTTAGCAGGAATCCTGGCACAAGCTGAAAAAGACAAAAATAACTTGCTGACATGCTATGAACACAATTTATTTTCTCCTAAAATGGACTGTATATAGCTCATCCCATGGCATATTTCAGAAAAAACACCTCTGCTGCAAAAAAAAATTAACATGCAGTTTTGATAGTGTAACATGATTGTGAAAAGATCTTTGGCTATAGCAACCTCTTATGCTGTGAATTTTCTAAGACAAAACTCTTGGGGTGCAGATTTAGTTTGAGTGGACAATTCCTCTCAAACAGGAGAAGTCACTGAAGGTAAAATATTCAGTGTGGACAAGCAGGGATGATTTCAACATGTAATTAACACAAATGTAAGTAGCACAAATCAGTTGCCACACATCAGACAAGCACAAATTGTTGAATAAACTGCAGTTTTATTTTAAAATAAGTTGTGCTTGTATTGCACACAAAAATCCTCTCCCAGGGCCCCAAAATACTGGCTGCTTCTGCCTGCCAGAGGTAAAGCATTAAGCAAGATGCATCATAGCTGCTGAGGGGCTTTGACTATACTCTGCTGAAGGATGTAAACCATTTTCTATTATTGTAAATCCACTCTAGAGAGGATCATTCAAGGTGTTTCCAAGCAGCTGCTTTATAGCGTTGTCCATGTACCTAGTTTGGGGCAGGTGCTTGAGGCTGCTCTGAGAAGAGTGGTTAATACAGCTGTGTAACTATAATTAGAACTCATCAATAAAGAACTTGCACTTTTATCCTTATTGGATCTGATAGACTGCTCTGATTTAACTTCACTCTTCCTATGAGAGACATAGATATTGCTGTCCTTTCCACGTCAATTCAGGAGTGAGCAAGCCTAATAAATCAAAAGTACCAACACCCATACTCTAGAATGGGAACCATGTGCAATAAAAATTTCCTGTCAAACTGTCAGTGTACAAGTAAAACAGTGGATGTGGAATGTGGCTGATGGTCATTTATGCTCAGGAACAAAACCCAGACATACACAGTCATCTGCCACAAAACTAATACTGATAAAGCACTTTGAAACCATATAAAGTGCAAGAAAAGCGCAAAATATTAAGTAAAAAAATAAAGTAACTACAAATAAAAGCATGTACAGGAAAATAAGGCCCATTTAAAAAAACTATTGATAATACATGACTTGAATTTTAACAACCTCTTACAGAGTCCCAGTCATCATAATATCAAACACCGTTTCTTCTTTTTTCGGCGCTTCGCTTTTTTCATGGCATTCAATGCAATATTTGTTGCTTCTTTAAAAACGTCCTCTACATTTTCTCGACACTTGGCTGAGCACTCCAGATAAACTTCTGCTTTCATCTGCTGACGTATTGCTTCACCCTATGAGAAATGAAGATAACCTTAAGTGGCTCTTTGGTTAACAGTGAGAAGAAATGAATAATTTTGGAGACCTTTATACAATGGGGTCAGGCAAAAGAAGGCAGAGGTTTATGTTTAGAGTTATGGAATGAATGGTATTCATCTTAAAACACTATAGTAAACAAATATTTAATAAGTGGTGGGCTCCACTTATAGAACATCTTTGTTGATTTTTAAGTTTAATCTGAAAGCCTGCTTGGAAGTACAATGTGATAGAGACTCAGGGGTGTAGGCTTTGCCTATCTTGGGTGTAAGAGCCCACCTTTTTTCAAGTTTAGTCACTAAACAGAGCCTCCAAACCCAGACTTGAACACTCAAATTAGCAATGTGGTGTGTAGCTAATCTGTGTCAGGAGCCACGTTTGAAAACTGGGTCTACAGTATGATCCTCCTATGGAACAATCAAATTGACCTGACCACAACTTTACATGACATTTCACTTTTTGAAGTCAGCAAGTTCTGGTGGCAGTTTCTGGCACTAGAAACATCTTTGTGTTGCATGAGTGACCTCTTCTGCATGAGTCAGGAACAGTGTGGATGAACTTCAGAAGATGACTCAGAAGTTTAAAGTTGACATTTAATAGGAAATGGAGCATAAACCTGAAGGACATTCCCTCGAAATAAGTTTCTTGCTAACTGATAAATAACCTTAAGAATTCCATATATTATGTACATTTCTACAATAGAAATTGCTGGTATTTATCTATTATCCATTTGGTGACTAATGTCTATCTGTATCTGTATATGTCAGAGGAGTGTGTGAAGAATCCACTCAGTGCTGAGACAACCATAGCATGTAGGGACCAAAGTAACAATTCCAAATCTTAAACTGAAGGAGAATCTTCCAGCAGAATGTCTGAATGCCGTGGTATAAAATTTTACTTTGTCACCTTGTTGTAAAGGGCCTGAGAAGTTTGTAAACTAGTTTTTTTTTAAGCCATGATGAAAAACTCTTAGAAACAGCGTTCGTAAAATTCTACCATTTCTATGGGAATGACTGGAATTAATCTGACAGCACCTGTGCTGAACGAAACAGTAAAATTTTATTCTTATGTACCTGACAGTGGTGAAGAGAAGAGTTCAATGCGATGGGAGGAAAATATGCAGAATTTTACAAGGTGATACAACAGACATTTTCATTTGATAGGAAATCCTGTAACACAGTAACACCTGACAGCAGTGCAGCACAGTATGTAACAATCACTTATTTCATATAGCAAAATGTTGGTAGATGTCAAGCTATCGTTGCTTAAACATATACAGAATACTAATTTTGCTACTGTCTCAGTGACCTGTAACAGGAAAGATGACAGTATGTTACAGGAAAGAACAGGGAGGCAGCAGACCTAGGTTCTAGCTTCATTTCTGTAGTAACTTCCTGTGTGACATGGGACAAGTCACTCCACTCTGACTAATTTTCCCCATCTGTAAAGTGGGGATAGCGATACTTAGCTACATAAAATGGGAGTCGCAAAGCTTGGCTAGTGTTTGTAAAGTGGTGCTTGAGTGGTAAATTTTGCATCATTAAGCCACAGTAACTTTTCAAGTAAGACACTCCTTTCTGAGTCAAGATTTCACATCTCCTTCAATTAATCATGGTAGTGTTCTTACTATTCCTTAGCAATGATACCATGTTCCAGTGAGAAATGTGCCTATCCCTCATGCAAAGGACAGAAATCTTTAATGGAGTCATCGTTACCTGTTCATATGTGATTGGTTCCTGCTGAGACGATCTGAGCTTCCGTAAATGTTCTTCGTCTTTTCGAAGGTCTGTTTTGCAGCCAATAAGGATTAGCGGGACTCCCCGGCAGAAGTGACTTACTTCAGGATACCACTGAGGGTGGATAATGAAATGTTTCTGGTAAGCTTTTACAAAAAATCAAAAGCATAATGCCTAAGAAGAAAAGTATAGGAAATATCCAGAGCTAGGTACAGGATAGGATCTTATTTGTTTGATTTCTAGATTGTACTGCATCCCCACCTGCATCTAAAGTACTCTGAGGTAAACAGTGCTGCACACATGGAGAGCTAGTTCTGCATGGGTGATCTTATATCTCCTGCATTGCGTTTCTAGTACAGGAGTGCAGGCTGAACTAAAGAGAAGTTTGGAAGGCCTGGCAGCTTCTTTAGGGTATGAACTTGCTTTACTTGCCCACCCCAAATTTCCACAGGACCAATGAAATTTGCTGTTGAATTCAAGAAAGCAGGATTAGATTTGTAATGAGCACAGTTTCAGTGAAATACTGAAACCAATTGAAATGGTCTTTTCTGATACTAGAGCAGCTGCCAATTCTGAATAGATTATTTATGTAACAAAAGTACCTAAAGGCCCCAATCAACATAAGATACTGTTGACCAGTGTTTCCCAACTGGTGTGCAGTCACGCCTGAGCAGGTGTGCCACAGAATTTTTTAAAAAAACTCAAGAGTGCTGGATTGGCTCATGAATATTCATGAGTTCATGTAGCGAGACTGGTGGTGTGCCTCAGAATAATTTAATGTATCAAGGTGTGCCACAGGAAAGAAAAGGTTGGAAATCACTGCTGTACAGTCAAAGGTAAGATGTGGTTCTTGCCACAAAGAGCTCACTTACACTACTGTAAATCCAGAATAAATTCTCTTAAAGTCAGCTAAAAGATCAGAATCTAGACCCCAGTCTTACTTGGTTTCATTTTATTTTAAGTCTTAAGCTTTCACTTTGGAGCACCACAAAGATGGAGCAGAAATACTAAATTCCAAGATATAAAGACGTGCCTACATTTGTCTCAGCTGTAGCCAATACGTCACTAATTTTAGATTCTAATCTACCTCTACTACACACAGACCTGCTGCTACCTCACTGTTCAGTATTGATTTCAGAATTGCTTAGAAAACAGATTGCAGAGTCCAAACTCTTCAAAGGAGTGAAGGGCTAACCTGAAACAGGGAGTGGGCAGCTATTCTATTTAGAGGGTTTGTTTTGTTTATTGTTTTATTACTCTTCAAGGTTAAATACCATCTTGCATAGAATTTTGTTCTCATTTATACAGAAATACAGACTGGCAGCAGGAACATCTACAAACCCTGACAGTGTTGCTGAAGAGTCAATAGAGGGAAAACCTTGTGTGGAACACTTCTTTTAAATTCTGTGAAAAGAAGAAAGCTTTCTTTCAAGTCAGGCATGGGATGGTGGATTTTAATTAAAAAAGAAAGATTAGAATCCGGGGGACATTCTCCATCAGAGTACAGCCTCTTTAAGGTGCTGAAAGTCACATTTTGAGTCATAAGTATGAGAGAGTGTCCCCTTCTGGATCTTCAAGTGAAACTTCTAATCAATTGCAGAACTGAAACTAGGTCAAAAATATAATAAAAAATTTCTCTTAGTAACTGGAGCAAGAAGATTAGTCTTGAACTTTCTGCCTTACAGAGCTGGGGTCCCAGTCAACCTTGCAGCAGGGGCTCAGGGATAGGGTTACTTGCTGTTAAAAGCCTGCTGTAAGAATTCCTTGGTGCAAGCAAGGATAGAACAAAAAAATTATGAATAAAAAGTGTGGAAGACAACCAGCTTTATATGAGGTACTTACGGAGAATTAAATTTTGCTGTTCTGGTTTCCCTCTATTTATATTGTATTTGAAACTAGGGAAGCCATAAGCCAAATCCAGTCCCCAAATCTGAACACCCATAAGTGTTGGAGAAACTTAGATCTCAATCGATGGTCTATGTCTCAGGTCCATTGCTAGACGTGGTGATAAATTAACGGTGCATTTATTAGTTCTCTCAGAGAGGGACTTGTAAAGCATTTTGTCACCCACCTAGCATGTTAAATATCACATGAATGAGTCAAGTAATTAGGAGGGCTTCTTACCTTAATTAATACATTATCATAGCTAATAGGGTTCATAACATCATAACAAATTAAGACTATGTTCGTATTCTGGTAGGAAAGTGGTCGTAGACGATCGTAATCCTCCTGCCCTGAAACACAGGGAAAAAGTGACAGTGCTTTGGATCAAAGAAGCCTCATGCTTTAACATATTACAATAAAAATATTTTAAAATGCATTCCCAATTCCAAGGGTATAAGTCATATCTTAAGATCAGTGATTGTAAAAATTTTAATAAATCCTTGGTTTTAATAGAATAAGTGCCTTATTCTTTGAAGATGTACAAAAGCAACAACCTATTAGTAAAATGATCTATAAAAATAGAGGCCTTGTGAAATCACAGTACAAAACAAAGGATCTTTTTGTTTAAAAGTTCAATATTTTGAAACTAATTCTAAGCAGGACACAAACCCACATACTGCAGGATTTGAAACATGTAGGCTCAATCATCATTCACTAGCAGAGACACATGCTATGAATTTAGGAGTGGCAGCCTGATACTGATCAAAAACTGAGAATTGGCAAGGCTCTTGACACAGAGAGGGATCAGTGGAGGGCAGAAAAAGTGCCTACTTTTTGCCAGCTGTGAGTACAGCAGAAAAAGGCTCCCCTCTTCCTTGCCTTTAGTGGACACAGGCAATGAGCATGACAGTCACACTCCTCAGAGAGATTGCAATCCATTAGTGAGGACACAGCGTCAGCAAGCTACACTTTGCAGCGTGCCTACTTCTAAAGAGAACCACTGTCGGCCTAGAGCTGATTTTACAAGATGCCTGGCAATGTGAGCTAGTCTTAACTGGTCTCTGAAATGGGCCTTAACACTGCTAACGCCTCCCAAAAATGTTTTTAAAAATGTCTGTTTAGGAATAATTTGATGTGTTGAATTAGTTTTTACTATCCACAGGCATCACATGAGAAAACTGGTCACCTTATTTCCCATGTGTAATCCTGAATCCTGTTTGTAGGATAAACAATCACCTTCATCCCAAAGCATTGTGATGTCACACTGGGCACGTGGCCCATCAGGACCAGAGGCAGCTGCACTAAGAAATCAAAGATCCTGTTTTCATCAGAGGTCAATATTTCAAGAGGATGCTTTCCAGAAGGCACTAGCAGATTTTTGAGCAGACACTGAAAGACTTTAACTACTGAGTGCTCCCTAATGTGTCAGGTATGTCAGCAGAAGTTCTCTTTCCAAGAGGTGAATCAGCGATGCGAATCCTTTTCACATTATTTCCAATATTTACTGAGCACTGTGTGTGTGCGCCTGATACCGAAAAAAACATTATTTTGTATCAATAATAAATATCCATTACCCCTGCGGTAATCACTCTCTCAACCTAATGTCTATTATACAGCTGTTATATCTTGGTGTGCAGCACAAAGCCCTGCACTTAATTATTTTACACAGCACTTGTCCCCAAAGTATGGGGCTATAAAGGAGGACATGGATACAGAAAGAACAATATTCCTGAAGAGCATTCAAATCTTTATCTGTATATTTAACTCCTTGCTGCTGAAAACAGGATTCCTTGTTAAATAACCTATTACTCAGCTTGCCACAACTATTTGTATAAAGAGATTGTGAATTAGGACCCAGTTATAAATGGAGCTATGAGCATTTAATACTTCAGAGGAGACATTCAAAATAGGGCAGAATTGGGCCCCTAAACTTTTAATACAAGAATAAAGATCCAGGCATTTCTTGTTTTCTGTAGTGTCTATACAAAAGGCAGCACTAATTTCTAATCCTTCTCATTTTCTAAAATCCATCTCACCAGTTGCATGATATTCACCACTTTTGGAGGGTAAAGTTTTGCCTAGGTGATCAGCTAAAGATGCGCTAAATATCAGGAGAGAGAAAATTATTTGTATAGCGGTATAGCCGTGATGTGTATGTATGTACATTTTTTTTCACTGATGTTTCTCTTAGCCTCCACAAATGCAACTATATAAAATCAGAACTGTCCTAACAGCTGGTTATAAAATTGGTAACCATTCTAGCCACTCAACACATTTATTGCCACTTTGTTGTAACACTGGTGATTTGTGAAGCAGATTGATGGATATTCCATTGTACTAAGTCAGGAGAACTTGGCCAGAGTTGGAACAGACAGAAAAAACTTACTCTGATGAACATGCCAGGGACCTCAAAAGAGCTGCCTTTGATGATATAACTGTAAATGAAATTGATGTGACATCATATGGCTTCCTCTTCACAATCTAAGTTGAGAATGGCAGGTAGAGAACAACCCCATATTTATTTTTAATTGTAGATTAAGGTAACCAGATAAAGGCATGAGAAAATCTAGATTTATATGAGTAACATGCTTTTCCTATGTATTTCATATATCTCATTAATGCAAATTTAGAGAATAGCAAAAGCTAAAATACTCATACACCATGATGGGAAGGCTAGTAATGACATTGTTTATGAACACATGGCATGATCTGATTCCACAGAGTTCATTTGTTTATCTTCACCGCTGCCAATGTTTACAGCTACTGAATTTTTCTTAAAAATAATTACAAGTTAAAACTTTAGCAGACTGATGCTGATCTTTTTAAACAACATTGGCAGACACATGTTCTAATTCTCTCTGGCAAAAACTGACACTTACCATTTATGTTGAGGTATCTGTATGCATAGAATAGGGCAACAGGAAACGTTGCCTGTATGGGAAATCCTATTGTCTAAGCTAATATGTTTTATCTATTTTGAAAATAGCAAGACCACAGAACCTGTTTGAAAAGAAGGAATAATGGAGCTAAGGGTCTGTGTATAGTGTAATTATGGTGCACAATTACAATTTGAGTAGACGTACTCAGCTAGCTTTAATGCACCTAGATTGTTGACTCATGGTGCAGAGAAGCAGTATGTGCCATTACCCAGGCTGCTTCATGGGCTTGTACCGAGCTAGCTTGGATATGTGTGCTTAAGCTGCAGTCGCAGCCTCTGAGAACAGCATAGACTAGGGGCAGACAAAATTGGTTCACAGCTAGG
Organism: Podocnemis expansa; assembly: GCA_007922195.1. Classification (NCBI taxonomy): domain Eukaryota; kingdom Metazoa; phylum Chordata; order Testudines; family Podocnemididae; genus Podocnemis; species Podocnemis expansa. Next base: position 5,925,252 of record ML682041.1, on the reverse strand, counting down.
CACCCGCAATTTTACTTGTGGTCACCAGCCGGTGCTCCTCCATCACATTTTTGCAGTGGAGCTAGGCAAAAGGCTACTAAAAGTGGTTGCCATGGCAACCAGAAAATGGCTTTGTCGAGGGCTGGTACAGATATACCCCAAATGTTTAAGAGTTTAATTGCCATAAAGAAATTGGGGAACAGGGGCAAGGTCAGAGATGTGCATATTCTATTTGCACCTCCCAGAACACGTGGGAGGAAAAGTATTGGGTCGCTGAGCTTCTGGGAGAGATAGTGACCCAAATCAATATCTAGGTAATACAGGTAGTAATGGTAGCCAGAGAGACCAAGCAAAAGAAACTACATCAGGAAGGCAGAGGAGATCAGGCGCAGTAAAAGATCCAGTATAGGCAGCAGACTGAGAGATGAGAAGCCAACAGCTGAGCAGGGTAAGAGGCAGTAAAGGCAGCAGCTTGCCCAACAGAATCCAAGGTGCTTGGCTTGCAAGCTAGAAGAGTGATGCAATGATGATGGCTGACAGTGGATAAAGATCCCAGTCAAGACCACAAACGGGACTGAACTCAGGCCTCGGGAACCTGTGGATCAGAATTTCACTGTGTTCCAAGAAAAGGTGAGACTAGGAGGGTTCCCCCAGATACTAGGCCTGAAGAACCTATATGCAAATTCCCTTTGCTTTGTCCCTACAGTCTGAGGTGAAAACTACTATACCAGTGTTTTCTAGTAGTCACCTCTAAGTCTTGTTCCTAGAGTACTAGAACTCTTCCCTCTCAGGCCGTGCTGGTAAAGAATCCTGCCATACCTACTAAGAGTCTGCAAGTGATTAATGAAAACGTCTCAATGGGCTGAGTTTGTATAGACCAGGGGTCTCAAACTCAAATCACCATGAGGACTAGTACGTTAGCCTGAGGGCCACACCACTGAAACTTCTTCATACAACGATATTGCAAATATTGGTAACAATAGTGGTGTGGGCTGCAGAAAATAGGTTTAGGGGCCACATGTGGCCCATGGGCAGTGTGTTTGAGACCCCTGTTATAGACTAATGTATGGAGTACTCCAAGTTTGTACAAAATACCTACCAGATATCTACAAGCGTCTCAGTTCCCACAAGATTCTTGGCTGATTACAATATACATTTTTTTACTTTTTAAAGTTATTATGATAACTGAAATGGTACCAGGCAGAACTGCTATACAAGAAAGGGATCTTGGACAACACCTTTCTGGCATCACCAGTTGAGACATCTTGGTTTAGTGATTGCATCATCAGGCCCCTGGTGTTGCAAGGACCAGTGACATCACATTTAAAAATCTTTTGTCAGACAACAATATGACTTTGCAGCTCAAATATCATTTTTTAATGATGAACATGGTAATTAACAAAACAAACAAACAAACATAAGGACCTATGACTTTCCAGGAACAGCAGGACATCCAACTAAACCACTGTTTCATCTTATTCTGGATGGCAGATTCTACTTCTGTAGCCTCTCCCCTTTCATTCCTTAGTTCTCCTACTGAGATGGTCAACAAAGGGGCTAATTAAATATCTGGTGGTGGTGGTGTATGCAATACGGACAACTGTCTTCTAGGAAATAGAGTAAAATGTCTTAACTGAGGCCAATGAATAATCAGAATTTCAATCTGTTTGTGGTGCCTCAGGCTTGACAGGAAGTTTAGACATCAATATAGTGAAAGACCAGACGGTGGTGCCTTACTGAATCCATGTTACTTCAGAGCCCCGCCCACTCCCCCAAAGCAAGCTATATACATCTTTTTACTTTCTTTCAAAAACAATATAGAGAACTCATCAAAATGGCAGAAGCATCAAACTTTCACCATCCTTTCTCATGCAGAAAGAAAAAGCAAAACCTTATTAAAGGCTTGTCCTTTCACAGTCTTCACCCTTGCATCCTGGATGACAACATACAGGAATAGCTGTGTGAGAACACCCTTTTCTCGGTAGGGTTACTTAGGCTGTGGTCAGAATTTCTTCAGCATGAATTTAAAGTGAAAGTTCTGCAAGATGATAAAATGAAGGTGCTGGTCTAAACAGAAGGAGCCAGTGAGCTCAAACGCAACAGCTTTGATTACATGTACTCAGTCTGTTTTAATTTCTTTGTGTTGTCAAAAGCAGTGTATGAATAATTTTTCTCTCAATCTTCTAAAACTCTCCCTACAATGTTGTAAAATAATTGCTACTCAGCATTAGTTTTCTGCATCTGTGGATCAGGTCAGACAGTTATGGCAAATCAGAGCTTTGCTTTGGCTTTGATTTGCTGTAATAGTGTGACCCGATCCTCTAACTTACACTTCCCTGCATTTATTTTCCTCCCATTCTGTAAATTCCACATTTTCAAGTGTCTGTCAGAGTGGGATTTTCTCCTATGAAGGCTCATGCAATAAATAAATGTTGACCTTTAAAAGTGCCCTAGGACTTCTTGTTTGTTTTGCTGAACTAGACTAACATGGTTACCCCTTTGGAACTTGTACAAATGAACTTTTTCTCTATTCTGCATCATGCTGTCCGTTCAAAAAGGCCCAACACCTAAGAATCCTCAGATCAGATCAGCGCAACGATCCACTTGTTTGACATTCTACCGTCAGAGAACAAGTACCAGATATTTCAAAGGCCAGCATTAAACACCTGTAACAGCACTTATACCATAGTCTACCCACAACACATTTCTTTCTAACACCAGCCAATTTGTATCTAGATTCTGTCCTGAAGTCTGAAAGCTTATTTCTTACACATTTTAATCTTAAACTGGTGTTATTGTAAGTTAAATAAATTGTATCAATTTTAAATTTATTGTCTGTGTACTTCATAATAATGTTGAAAAAAGGCAAGCCATTAGTGTTACAGACTCTTCATTTATTTTTAGATTTTTCTCAAATATTTTAATTAGCAGCACCTGGGATATTTACTACTAGAATATGTTCTCCTAGGGTATACAGGTGACTGAGATGCGGGAAAGTATTTCTTTGACATCCTATGAATCTACTAGACGGAGAGCTCCTCCCTGGCTATGTCTACACTGCAGTTAAAGATGGGATTGTGGCATGGGTAGGCATAAGTGTTCTAGCTTTATCATTAAACATAGTAGTGAGTATTTGGCCATGTGGGCTGTCCAGGCTCATCCTAGATCACTGTGCATATACACTTGCTTTGCTAGCAAACGCCACTAGGTCATTGTTGCTATATTTAGCCCTGGTGCGAAATTAAACCTAATGCTGGTATTATTGCTCTGAAAGCTGTGTAAACGTAATTTGGGTATTATAATTAGCTCTGTCCATTGCCACCAGTTATCAGACTAGACAGGAAATTGTTGTCACTCTTCATGTAGTGAAGATCCTACTTACGAGGTCCTGCCAACAGGCTACCTCAAAGGTCTGTTTCCTATTAAAATGGAAATTTAAATCACATAACTGAGAACCCTATCATTAAAGAAAAAGTCTGAATTCTCTTGTTTTAGTCTGTGGCATATCAGCTAAGGCCATACTATCAGAATGCAGTTTAGAAAACTTGGGGAGACTTAAATTTTTTCCTGGCAGAACTGAATCACAAATAAAATGACATTACAGACCTGCATTTTTTCCCAAGGCGGTCCAGTATTGGTTCTCAGATATCCAAAACTGTGAATTACCATGTTACTTTGTGTCCACCATCTTACTTGTGCTCAGCTGGGTGTCAGCTCCCTAACTCCACCAGCCTGTGAGCCACTCTAATAGTCTCCTCTGGACAATGCCATCCCTTACTTTTCTTGCAGGTTAAAATAGGTGCACTTTTGAAGTGTTCTCCTGCGATATCCAAGCCCTGACACTGGCTACTAACAGAACCACCAGATCTACTGTTCTGAGGGACCAACATACATGCCAGCTTGTATGATTAAGCTCACAACCACGCTACTTCGATATATTGATAGTGAAAAAAAAAAATTATCATCAAAGACTCGCTGTCAGGAGCTAGTGAGTAACACTACTGGTAACACATAGCTAGATATAAAACAAAATCATAACATGCTTTCTAGAGACTAAACTTCATTAAGACAGACATTAATTTAATGGGTAAGTTTCTCAGGCCTGAAGTCTTTAGCATCATCACCAACCGGGGATGCCTGAAATTCCATGTTTATGAATGTAAATTTCCCTCCTCTATGTAGGATGAAGGAGTGTCTTTTGTGCCTCATCTGTATGTGCTCTCAGTTTATTGGCTTTCTGTACAGCCAGGATAACTGCTTGGAGACTTGTTTTTCCTCTGTGCTGCTTCCCTGTTAATGTCACAGCTCTTTGCTAATCTGTCTTTGTACTTTATAGGCATCCACTGTCTGTGTTAGCTTACAAGGCTTAATTGACATCTCAGAGAAAGAAACATTTCATGTTGCCTTTTGGAAGGAAAATCTTGTTTTCACCTCATGCCTTGATACACATTTTAAAAATGTTTTCAGTATGTATCTGTAAATCCTTACGTAACATCTGTACATATATTTCCCAGTGATATTGATGACCATATCCAAAGGGGTAGCTGTGTTAGTCTAATTCAGCAAAACAAGCAAGGATTCCTATGGCACTTGAAAACTAACAAATATATTTATCCCATGAGTTTTTGAGGGAGAAAATCCCACTTTCAGAAGCATCTGATGAAAGCTCATGCAATACATAAATTTGTAAGTCTTTAAGTGCCCCAGGACTTGTTGCTTGTATTGATAACCAGCATGACCCTGGTTTTCATATTAGACCTCACATGGTGTTCTTTGAGGCAGAATCAGGACATCCTTGTTACCTCCTTGTCAATTATCATAAAGGGGTTCTTTGGTCACAGGTCCCTTTCCTCATGGTCCCCTTTGGAAGCCTGAAAATCATTCTGTCTCTCACCGTTTTAAACTCCTCATTTTCAGGTTTTAGATCTTAGCAGCAATCACGCTTGTGGTCACAAAAGACTGAAAGGACTCCAGCTAGAGCTTGTCAATGTCACTTTTTAATCAGCCACAGGGAGCACTGTGTGTGACACAAGGCTTCCTTCACCCACCACTCCCTTCTGTAGCAGAATATGCTCTTTTACCTCCCCTGCTGACATGGCACTGCAGGGAGAGAGCAGAATCAGAAATTGAACCCACATCTCCTGAACTACATCATAAAAGTATCACCACTAGTGAATTACAATTCTTCACATGCTGAACTAAATTAATGTCTCAATTCCTTTACTTCCCTTTACAGCAAGGCATTTTATTTGAATAAGTGACTGCAACATGTATTTGCAGGCAAAACAACGGAGATTACGAACTTTGTGGGTTGCAGCACCCAGACCACCAACTTCCTGCTACAGCAAGAGATGCTTCAGATAACAGACTGCGAAAGTAGCACACAATAATACAAAAGATCTATTGTGAAAAATCCTTATTCTATCCAATTTTATTCCAATTCATCACTGTCATAACCTGATCATATAAAATGAAACTTCTTTCCCTAACTTGAATTATACTTGTGAAAAATTCTTCGCCAGTTTTACTGTTTCTCCACTGCCTCCTTCTTCATGTCTGTTTTAAACACCTACTCATCAGATTTGAAATAGAGTCCTTGAAACCACTGGGTTAACACATGACAGACCCAACTCCTCTCTTCATCCTTCTGAGGTAGTACATTGAGTTGTATCAATTTTAATGTGTGAGAAAAACCTTTAAAAAATTCTGGGGTCCCGTTTGCTCTGTTTGGATGCTGTAGAAAATCAGCACTTCTTGGCACATGTATGACACTATTATTGTGTGCACCAGTGGAGTGATGCCCTTCACCCCCAAGATGACTGCATTTCAGTTAAGTGTTTTGGGACCTTTCAGAATGAAAAGGATCCAGATTAGCTGTACCAGTATCTGTATTCAAGAGCAAGCCTAATGAAAAATTGGGAGATTAATTGGGAATTTATTAGGGACAAAAGGGTTATTGCAAAGATCACTTAATATAAAATAAGAGCTCCGAAGAGGATTGCTCTGATGTTCTACAATGGATTTAAAAGGCCAACTGCATTTTTTTATTATGAAAATTACAAAAATGCTTGATGGGCTAAATTCAGCTCTGTTAAACTGGTGTAAATTTGAAATAATCACTCTGACTTCATAGGTTTATATATTCCCTAGCCAGCAGGGACAGTGTGATCATCATCTAGGCTAACTTTACAGCCACAGAATTTCCCCAAAATAAATCCTAGCACATATCTTTTAGAAAAATATCCAGTCCTGATTTTAAAATTGTCAGTGATGAAGAACCCACTAACTACAACCTTTGCTAAATTGTTCCAGTGGTTAATTACGCTCACCATTAAAATGTTACGCCTTATTTCCACTCTTAATTTATGTAAGCTTCAACTTCCTATTTCTCTGCTAGACTGAAGGGCCCATTATTAAGTATTTGTTTCCTGTGTAGCTACGGCATTCTCTGCTAAGCTGAAGATTTTCTAATCCTTTAATCATTTTTGCGGCTCTTCTCTAAACATTCTCCAGTTTAACAGCATCCTTCTTGAACTGTGGACACCAGAAGAGGACACAGTATTTTAGTGGCAGATGCACCAGCATCAAATACAGAGATAAAACAACCTCGCTAGTCCTACTTGAGATTCCCCTATTTATGCACCTCAGGCTGGCATCTCTCTTTTGGCCACGGAGTCACACTTTGGACACACTGAGCATTCATGGTCAATAGAATCTCTCTCCCAATCCCCACATCCTTTTCAGAGGGGTTTGCTTCCCCAGGTAGAGTCCCTCATTATGAAGTGTGGCCTACATTTCTAGTTCTTAGAGATTAAACAGTTATATTTATGTATATTAAACACATTGTTTGTGCCCAGTTTACGAAGCATCTCCATTAGCTCTGAATCTGTGATCTGTCGTCTTCATTATTTACCAACGGGAACTGCTACTGATTTACACTGGTGTAACAGAGCAGAACTTGCCACAATGCATCTTAATTTTAGGGTTCTTTTTAGGAACACAATTAGACAATTGAGAATCACTGCTAATATACAAGTTGAATCAATCATAGAAACTATCAATGTTCTAACATACATTTAGCATAGTGTTAAAATATAGAAAGTGCACAAAAATTTTTTTTAACCCTTTTACTGTTCTGATCACACATGGTGGAAGATTAAAGTATTTTCCTAGTTGATTACATAATATTTTGCTTCTGCGGGTTTGATTTTAATTACCTTCAACATATGTATGCTATTTGGTGTGACTTAATCTCCACCGTTAAGAACAAATGCATGAATAAAACTGCATTCATTAGAACTAGTGATGCTCTAGCTTACAGACACATGGGATGATTAAACTAATGGAGGCTGTTTTATTCTTTAAGGGTTCTGAGTGTCGTGACCTCTTGTAGTTTTACCTCTAATACAATCAGGAAAAATAGTTTACTAGAAAAAAAAAGTTTGCTTGGTTTTACAGTTTGTCCAATAGTTGCCTGCTTCCCCCCCCCCCCAAATAGTAAAAACTCTTTCAGAACATTCTAGTTCAATGAATCTAGTATTTTGCTTGGGTCACATCAATAACACTGCCTCAAATGTCTGAGCCGTTAAGAATGGTTGATACATCAGAATAAAAAAAGCACAATTCAGTCAACTAAATCATTTCCATAATTCAAAAAAATTTGCCTGCTATATGACTATTCATACCAGAAAAAACGTTCAGTTTCTTACCTGCCTAAGACCAGTGCCCTTGTAACCCCCCCGCTAGTGCTGCAGGGAAGTTGGCAGGGCTCATTTGTTTAATTATTGATTTAAATAAGCCAGATGTGGTTTAAAGTGATTTACCTGCAGTGTCGTACAAATTCAGAGTGACTTCTTTATTCCCAACCGTGACAGTGGTGGTGTACTTCTCAAATACAGACGGCGCGTATTTCTGTCAGCAGAAGAAACGCAATTGTCCTTAAGTATCAGCGACTCTTTTGGACTTCAGCCACCTCCCCCCAGGGATCTCCCGCCACTGGCTCAGCAGGGATATTATTCCCATTTTACTGACGGGGAAGATGAGGCGGGAACAAGCCGGTCGCCCGCGCATCCTGCCCGGAAACCCCCGGCTGGGCGGACACGTCGCCCGGGTGGGGGCTGAGCCCCCCGTGGGTGCAGGGCTGGGGGGCCCCGGCGGGCTGAGCCCTGGGGGGCCCCTCGCCTCGCCTCACCTCAGGGAAGGCGCCCTTGGCGTAGACCATCAGCAGGGAGGTTTTCCCGCAGCCTCCGTCCCCCACGATGACGAACTTGAGCTCCGCGCTGCCCGAGGGGGCGCCGGGCACCGACCCGTTGGCGGCCGCCATGGGCCGGGCTGAGCGCTCCGGAACGGCGGCTCCGGAACGCGGCTGCTGCCCCCGCGCCCGGCTCCGCCGCTGATTGGCTGAGCCCGGCCCCGCGCGCCAGCCGCCGCCCCAGCTGAGGTGAGGCACCCGCGCGCCCAGGGGCCACGTGGGCGGGGGCCCCCCATGTAACCTCCCCCACACACGGGCCCCGTGGAGAGTGAGAGCCCCAAACACACAGCCCCACGGCGGCTAAAGCAAGCCAGGAGTCCTGCGGTGCTCAGAGTTAAATGTATTTAGCACAGGAGCTTTTGTGGGAGAAAATCCCGCCCCCTCCTCACGGAAAGGCTCCCCCCCCCAGGCCTTGTGGCCTCTGACACCTCCCCATATACACACCTGGGGCCATAGGCGCTGAGACCCCCCCCCTAACAGACAGGGGAGCCCCCTGTGTGGTGACCCTCCCATTCCACTGAGAGCCAGGGCTCTCAAACTCAAATCACCACCTGAGGACTAATATGTTAGCCTGAGGGCCGCAACAATGAAGTCTTTTCATACAACAATATTGCAAGTATGGGTAACAATAGTGTTGTTGAGGGCCGTAGGAAATAGCTTTAGGGGCCACATGTTTGAGACCCCTGGAGTAAACAAATTTCACTTCCTATGAACCAACAATTTCCAAAGGGATAGCCGAGTTAGTCTAGTCCAGTAAAAAAACAACAAGGAGTTGTGTGGTACTTTAAGACTAACAGATTGATTTTTTGCATGAGCACAGCCTGGCACCTCTTACACTCAAACTCCTGGAGGATTGAGATGGTCCCTGCCAGCTCTCCAGCCCTTACAGGAGCTCACCTCTACTGCTCCTAGGCACTGCCCTCCTCCTGACACGTCTGCTATCTTCCCCATTTCTCAGGGGCATTTCCCTGGGCTTTAAACAATAATTTTATTTAAAGTCTCTGGTGGCCACAGGAAGCACCCACTGGAGCAATATGGTTTTTATTCTCTGCAGAAACAAAGGCAGCCTGAAGTCTTTATGGCTGAGTGATGCAGTATCACAGGTTAAAAGAATAGCTGTTAGAACTAAGGTAACTACTGAGTCACATCAGTTCTTGCCAAAAGTCCAGATTACCTCAATATTTCACCATAGAGTAATGTGGCTCCCTTCTGTTAATTTCTAATACACCTATCACCTGGTACCTATGTACCCTAGTCTTAAATTAGGAAACACCAATTTTGTTCAGAGTTTATGGGTACAATGTTAATTTTATTGTGATAAAATTCAGCTAATATTTTATTTCAGTTACATAAACCCAAATTCTGCAAGCATCTATGCACAGACAATTTTACTTCCATAAGTAGCATCTGTTTAAAGGTAGGAACAAAAGAGGTAAGATGGCACGTATGGCCCTGATCTTGCTGTAACTGGAGTTATTTTTGCATTTACAGTGGGGTAATTGAGATAAAATTGGTCCCCTTTCTCTGTAGGATTATACCTTGCACAGGTGAAGAGCCTATCATCTTTTTCTTAAACAGTGTTTCAACTTTTGCTACTAAATAGGAGCAATCTACATTCCTTAGGAAATCTAGCTCACTTTTAAAAATTTCCTAACCTCTGTAAAAGGAAACAATCTACTGGTGGAACTGCTGAGTTTATCATTTCCTAATTTTAGTTTTTGAAAATTACAGTTCACACAAGGTCTGACATTTCTTCCTGCACAGCTGTGTCACTAGATGGCCCTATAGACTGCATGACAAACTTTACTACCATTGACTTCTCACATCACTAGAGGCAATATTTCAAGGAAGACAGTGGTTTATATACAGAGGACCGAATAGAAAAAGGAGGAGATATTACAGTCATGGAGGGCCATATAAATTTCCAGCTAGAAGCTGTAAAAAATCAAACTTTAAAGACAAAAGGTAGCTGAGTTCATTCCTGTCTGATGCTAACATTTTATTGGGGTGGGGGGAGAACATAACATGAACATTAGGTATATGTACATCTTTCAAAATCTAAAAGAAAAACACCCCAAAACAACCACCCAAATGTATGAAGTCTTCCAACCTCAATACACTTCTAGGACCCAAGTCTGCAAGATAGTGAGAGAACTCAGCTTGTATGGATTTTCAGTGGGAGTTGAGCCCATTCAGCAATGCCTAGGGGTGGTTCAGCACTTTGCTGGAGTAGGCCCTTACCCCTTCTTATACTCATCTCAAAACTAATAGACCAATATGTTATAACCCATAAATATGCTCCACCTCCATTAAAGGAGTTACTGTAATTCATGGGGTTTTAATTTAATAACTGTAATTCAAGATTACAGTTTGTTAGTTTATGTACAAAAGCCATCTCTAAATTTCCACATTATACTGTGTGTTAGGGGAAACACTTTAGATTCAGGACTCAAAAAAATACAAGAGACTAACTTAGTCTACTCTAAACATTACATAGCTACAGTATTTTAAAGTAATAGCTATTCAACCTTATGTGAAAAATCAACAGTACAGTATATGTTTACATTAATTATTTTAAATGAATGTTTGTACAATGCTTGGCACAAATAAGTAGTATACAAATGCCAAATATTTTTTCCTAGCTGTAATAAATGTACAATCCTGTAGTATGAGCCTGCTCCTCAGTGGAAGTTTTGCTACTGACTTCAGAGGAAGCAGGCCTGACCCTTTATTAATAAATTGCAAGTGATTTTTAAAACCTGTAAGTGTATTCATCCTGTTTATTTATTTATTGCAGCTATAACAAGTCTGACACCAGTACATTATAGCTCCAGTCGTATCCACTGCAGACCATGGAGCACTAACCATATAAAGATTTGCAGTCACTCACGCAAAATCAAGAATCTGCTGATGGTGGTATGTAAACATTTTGTACCTACTGCATTTTTATTACCATGAATATGATACTAAATTAAATGTGCACTGGTCAACCCTTCATCAGTTAATATTTGAGATTTATGTCCACCAAAAGATACAAATGAAAGATTATCCATTAAATTTGAACCCCATTTACACTGGAGGCAAAAGGATGATAGACACGTTTAAAAATGAGTATTAGAAGTGGATCTGTAACCACTGTGAACAAAGTCTTTTGGCCCGAAGCCAGAGTGATAAAACCATGCTGTAGTCTACTCAGTGGAAGGGAACAGTCCATTGCAACTTGGATATAGGTGTCAGGAAGAAAAAGAAACCAGCATTGTCCACGCTGCCCAGAAAACCATGCTGGAATTCTGTCATCAAGAATCTTGACATACGAGTTGGTTTTAATCTGTTTTTGACCAGCGTTCTCCTGCTGAAGAATTCCTTAGTTCTCCTCCATCTCCATTTACAACACTTACCTTCTAAGATTCATTAGTTACCTGCTAGCATGAAAACATTTTAAAAACTTACATTAAGATTTCAGATAGCATGTTCGTGGATACTATATAAGAACTTAGATGGGTGTTTTTTGAACAGTAAATATATTTAACACACAAAATATTTCCTTTAATAAATATCACTTTTCTATTTTACTTTGAAAACTATGTTAATGCTTGAAGTTTCCAACCATTTAAAGCTGTGCTGCTGTCGGTACGTTAATTAAGTATGATTAAGATTTCGAAGGAAAAGTCTGTCCCTTTAATTAACAAGCAAGGAGGTGTACTTCTGAACGCTTCTTTTTTACATAATTTATGGTAAGATGCAACAGTCAAACGCCATCTGCTGTACGGTTATCAATTTGTAGTTTGATCAAGTGAGAGGACAAACACACAAACTTTTATTTCTAGAATAAATCTTTAAAACTTCTATTATTAAGTATATCCAACAGATTTTCTGCGGATGACCACATATCGTTTGTTTCCAAAAGACTTATGCATACTTAACAATGAGACCAAGTAGTCCCACTGAAGTCAATAGAACAACTCAGATGTTTAAAGTTAACCATGTGCACAAATCTTTGAAAGATCAGGACCATCAAGATCTTAATTTTCAAATATATTTATATTATAATAGCAGCTAGAGATCCCATTGATATAGCGAATGTACCTGCAGACTAAGAGTCTCCGCCGTGAATCTATAAAGACAGATAAAAGGAACGTAACTTAGAGGCAGAAGAACAGTGTGATGGTTTGCAAATGACATGTCAGTTCCACAGTTATGTTAGTTTTTTTATTTGGTTTCTGGTGGACCTTTACTAGTATAGGAAAAGGAGATACTGAGAAAAAATAAAAGTAAGGGAGAGATGTAGGGGAGAAGGGAACAAAGCAAACAAACAGCTGTGGGAGAAGGTTGGAACACACAGCTAATCAGCACAGGGAAGAGACCGCCCAGAGTAAAAACTGAGGGAAAAAAAGTATGATTACATCATCAGTGTTTGAATGCTTCAGAGGTCTTTGTTGCTTACAACCCCTTTTGCTTTGGGTCCTGGATGAACTGGAAAAAGAGAAGTAGCTCTAGTTGGCTCTCATCTACACTGCTCTCCCTCCCTCTTCCCCCCCAATGCAGCCTCTGTACAGGCCAAAACTGTTTTTATGTCTGCACTTATACTACTTTTAGTTATAATTTATTTGTATATCAATAGTGCCTAGAAATTCCAACTGAGATCAGGCCCCCGTTCTGTTAGGTAAACACACATCTTAAGAAATAATCCCTCTCCAAAGAGCTTACAGCCTAAACGGATGGGACAGGACAAAGGGTGGAAGAAGAATAGTGGTAGAGGGATGGTGTGCCTCTGGCAGCGTGTAAATGGAAGAGCTGGAAACAGAACCCAGGTGTGCTAATCTGTGATCTGTTTTAAAATGTTTAATCATTCAAAGTCAGACAGTTAAGCTCAAATTACTTCATAGCAATCCACCTGAATTTTGTTTTTCACTTGGAAAGAAAAATCAGTGTATTTTTGTTGGACAGATATTGTGAAACGCTGTAAGGAAAAAAACTGCAGCAGATGGAGGGATGTCATATATTACCTTTCTAATAAGGGGAGGGGATGCTAGAATTGCACTTAAAAACTGTTGTAATTAATACAAAAAACACAACAAGGAGTTAACGTTTGCTTTAAAAAGATGTTTGGTTCTTTACCTGTGGGTTGCCAGTTCAAATCTAGCCTAGTCTCATAGCTACAGTGAGACAGTCACTATTTGACACTTTCAGCAAAGAACAAGGATTGAAGTGGCATAATCATTAGGCTTCTCTGCCCCCCTGGAGGCAGCAAAAGCACATCATGTTAAGGCTGAGGCAAAAGTTTGTAATGCTCCTACCAGTAATATTTCAGTTCTGTGGCTCAAAAAGAACTGAGTGGTCAAGAGCCCTCAATCCAGTCTTTGCACACATACTGAAATCACTTAAAATTAAAATGCAACAAAAGAAAGCCACTAGTTATTTTAAAGGCTAAGAAATTTATTTCTTGCATGAGCTTCCGTGGGAGAAAATCCCACTTCGTCAGACATTTTGAAGATGGGTGAACTTATCTTGAAAGCACCAAATGAAGTGGGGTTTTCTCCCACAAAAGCTCATGCGAGAAATAAATTGCTTAGTTTTATTTTAAAGTGCCACAGGAATCATTATTTGTTTTACCAAACTAGAACAACAGAGCTGCCCCTTTGCCCCTAGTTATTAGTATTAAGTTGACAAAAATAAAAAGCTACACAAGTGCCTAGTTTTCTTTTTCTTTAAAGTTTGTACGTGTGCTTGGTCAGACGATGCATTTTGCTGTTGTATGAATGACGCTGGACTTTCATGGAGTGAGCTGACAGGGCTTGCCTTAACTCAGAGGATAATTACACTCAAACAGGGTGGTTTGATTTTAATAAAAGTGATTTAAAATCAAATCAGCAAGCAGGAAACCTTGATTTAAATAACTGCATTTAATCTTGTTTTGAATTTCTACTTATTATTTTTAAAAACAGGTTCATTCTTGTTGATTGGGTATAACTATTAAAACATTTGATTCCCCATACACCAAATTTGGTGGGGTTTTTTTGGTTTTTTTTTTTTGCTAACCAGAACAATATGCTGTATCTACACACATTAAGTAGGTATACACCTTAAACAGATTTATTTAGATCTTTACATTTTACAGTTTTATTATTTTAGAGACTAATTTCTTATTTACTAATTTTTTACTTGGATTTGTGTTCAACTGCATTGGGACAGAAATAAGAATTCAGTTAGAACATACAAAAATGGAAATGGAATTTTAAATGTATTGAATAAAGCTACCTTAAGTGTGGAAAATATAAAAGAAGTTTATCAAAACACATGTAATAAATCAGCTTTAAACACAAAACAATTAGCTAACTAATTAGTAAACTGTTGGATTGTTTCCTCTTGCCATGAGTATTTAGGTACCTAAAGATAAAGATAGGTGCCTAGCCAGACGGTCAAAGCTTAGATGCTTAAATCACTGAAAACAGAAGTAATTAAGACAAAAATTTTTTCTGTGCACCAGAAACTGAAATAACACCTGAAAAACTGTAAACAGAAGCACTCTATTGTAAAGACTGGAAATAATAGATAATTCTCAATGTGAGACACTGTGACATATTTATGAAGCTTGAATTGACCTTCAAAGTTCAAGATGTTCCCTGTTTTCAATTAAGAAAGCAAAACAAACCAGGAGTCCTGTATCATTTTTAAGGCTTACCAAATTTATTTTGTCGCATTGACTTTTGTGGGTGCAATCCCATTTCTTCGGATGCACAAAATGGAAACTATAGCACATTGGGACAAAGTGGGATTTTCTCCCACGAAAGCTCATGCAAAAAATAAATCTGTTAGTCTTTAAGTGCCACATGACTCCTTGGTTTTTTTGAGTAAATAAATACAGAGAAGGGTTCATCACAAAGTCAGTTCAGACTTTTTTAGCAAACCAAAGAAGTTGTCTCGATGATTCACAACAGCGTGGAACAAAAGATTAGGTGAGAATGTTGAAAAAGGGGAAGTCACATCTGGTAATTAGTGAGCCATCCCAAATCTCTATTCAGACCTAATTTAATGGTGTCAGATTTGCATATGAATTGCAACTCTCTAGTTTCACCTTGGCATCTTGTTTTAAAGTGTTTTTGTTGAAGCACTGCAACTGTAGTATCTTTCACAGAATGCACAGGAAAGTTGGAGTGTTCATCTGATTTGTGTCCATTTATTCTTTCTGTGCAGAGACAGTCCACTCTGGCCAATGTATAAGGCAGAGAGACATTGTTAGTACACACTGGCTTGTATCACATTGGTGGATGAGCAGGTGAATGAGCCCCTATTGGAGTGGCTGGTTTGGTTAGGTCCTCTGATGATGTCATTTGAGTAGATATGTGGGTAGAGTTAGCAATGGGATTGGTGCAGGGAGAGGGGCCTACTGTAGTATTTGTGATATATGGTGTGTAGTTGCTGGTGAGCATTTGCTGAAGATTGGGAGACTGTCTGCAAGTGTGGCGATGCCTTCCTCCCAAGCCTTGAGAGAGCAAGTGGTCATCTTGCAGGATAGGTTGTAGATCCTTGATGTAGAGGTTTGACTTGGGGGCTGTAGGTGATGACCAGTGGTGTTCTGTTGTATCCTTTTGGCTCTGTCAATCTATTTCTTCACTGCTCCAGGTGAGTATTCTAGTTTTAAGAATGCTTGATTGAGATCCTGAAAGGTGTTTGTCTCTATCTGAGGGATCAGTGCAAATGCAGTTATATCTTAGGGCTTGGCTGTAGACATTGGATTGTGCTGTGTCCTCGATGAAAGCTAGAAGGATGTAGCGAAGTATAGTGATCAGTAGGTCTCCTGTATAGGATGGTGTTTGTCTGTCCATCACTTACTTCTGCTGTAGTGTCCAGGAAGTGGCTCTCCCATGTGGACTGGTCCAGGCTGAGGTTGATGGTTGGATGGAAACTTGAAATCTCAGTGAAATTTCTCAAGGACCTCCATTCTGTGGGTCCAGATGATGATGTCATCAACGTAGTAGAAGCAGAGGAGTGGCACTTGGAGACAAGAGATGAGGAAGTGTTGTTCTCAGTCAGCCATAAAAATGTTGGTGTATTTTGGGGCTATGGGGGTACACATAGCAGTGCTGCTGAATTGAAGATAAAAGTATTCTCCAAATCTGAAATGGCTGTGGGAGAACAAAATCATGAAGTTCCGCTACTAGGTGCGTCATGGCATCATCTGTGATACATTTCCTGAAGGTCTGAAATCTGTCTTTGTGTGGGATGTTAGCGCAAAAAGCTTCTACATCCATAGTGGCCAGGATGGTTTTTCTGGAAGATCACCAATGTACTGAATTTTTTCCAGCAAGTCTGTGGTGTCTTGAAGATAGTTAGGAGGGCCAGCATAAGGGGCAAGTGACACCAGCTCAGGGTGCCAGTTCCATGGAGACACTGCCATGGGACCACCGGCTCAGCCCTGCCCCGCCCCACCCCTCCTGCCCCTGCAAACACACCCCAGGTACAGTAGCTTGGCCCAGGAGTCCCCATGGAGATGCTGCCACATGATCAGCAGCCCAGCCCTGGCCCTCATGCCGCCCCCACAAGTGCACTCCAGGCACAGTTGGCTTGGGGTGCCGCAGCTCCTTGAGCTAGCTCTGATAGCTAAGAGTGCTGGTAGCATAGGGCTAAGGAGAGAGTCCACATAGCCAGACAAGGCTGCTGTACACATTTCAGCCTCCCTGCAAGTTCAGTGAAAGACATGACAGTTACAGTGCTTCAACAGGAACACTTTAAATCCAGACTCCAATGCAAGACTCCAGAGTTCGAATTAATCTGTAAATCTGACACCATTAAATTAGGTCTGAATAGAGATTTGGGGGATGGCTCACACATTGTCAAAGATGATTTCCCTCTTTTAACATTCTTACCTTCTTATCTGTTGTTCCACACTGTTTGAATCAAAACAACTTGGTTTGCTGAAAAAGACTGAACTGGCCTTGTGATGTATTTTTCTCTGTATTTATTTACTCACTTGACATGTTATAGCTTCCATTTTATGCATCTGAAGAAGTGGGATTACACTCACGAAAGCACATGCAAATAAATAAATTTGTTAGTGCCACAAGACTGCTTGTTTGCTTTGCTGAACTAGATTAACATGGCTACCCCTTGGGAATTTATTAAAAAAGCAGCATCCTTTAATTAATTAAAATTCAGGAGTCACTGATGCAGCATATTTTTTTAAAAATTATTTCAGTGGATTAAAGTAAATCTAGACCTCAACCTAGATTGTCTTATTTTCAAATTTCAGTATAAGCAGGTTTATATTTAAAAATAAAAATAAATTAATTACATAAATTAAATGAAAAAGCAAATTTAAATTAAAAAACTAATTGAAACTTTTTTTTAAGCCACATTACTCTTAAGACTTAGGATGGAGAATTTAGGTTGCAGTTAACAGTGAGCAACCTGAAAGGGCCATTCTGGAGCACCTGAGATTCATCTTATTAATGTCACAGTTATCAAGCCAAGGTTGAGGAAACGGGAGGCATTCTGTCTCAGAAATCAGATGCCAAATAGTGAATTGTTTTTAAATATTCAGGCAGAATTTTTTAAAGAATGTCATTACAATGTTTTAGAGCTTGGTATGTAATTCGTAACATATAATCCCCATACATGCCAATACCCTGCAATGTGATGTGCTCAGGCATAGCTCTGTGTCAGTACAGTTCCACTGAAATCTGATAGCTCCAGATTTCATCACTGTTGAACTAAGAAGGTAAACAGAAACTTAATGACAAGTTCCAAAGGGGTAGCTATGTCAGTCTAGTTCAGCAAACAAACAAAGAGCTCTGCAACACTTTTGAAAACTAACAGATTTATCTATCACATGAGCTTTCATGGGAGAAAAATCCCACTTCTTCAAGCACCTGATGAAGTGGGATTTTCTCCCATGAAGGCTTATTCAATACATAAATGTTAGAAACTTAATGAACTTCCTCAGGCTTCTTTTCAGCCAGTTCCGAGGCACGATTTTCTTCTTCTGTGTAATAATGATCATTTCTAAAAACATCACAGTTGAGCTCACAGACTGTTCCAATTATCTGATCCAGTAAATAACTCAACTTGTTTGATTTGGAATTGTTAATGCAATCATGAAGCCCAAGCGTCTGGACTACAATTTTCACTTTACAGATTTTTTTGTATTGTCTTAAAAATATATATATAATTGTGGAACATACGAGTATCTTACTACATTGATGATATAGTAATTAAGCAATACTTAAGAAGAGTTTCTTAATGTTTTCCTCAAATCCTGAGAAATGACAAGTCGATTTGATTTCTGCCAATAAGTGGCAAAACAAACTAATTTCTGTATTACCACAGGGAATGTGTTTTCACCAAAGTAGGCTATATTTTGACATTAATATTAAGGAGGAAGCCTGTTTAGGGAAGATAATAGTGTGTTATATTTTACATATTTATGAACTGCCACACAGGAAGTGTGAGCTAGTGTTCTGAGTGGGAAAGCAGAACCCTGGACTAATGAATTCATTTCCCTATTTTACAAATTACTACTACTCGTATGACTGTAGTGCCCTGGAGCCCTAGTCATGGACCAGGACCCCACTGCGCAAGGTGCTGGCCAAACACAGAGCAGAGTCATAAGCTGCTTACAAACTAAGGATAAGACAAGAAACAACAAATGGCTATAGACAGGCTGGCATAAAGAGAAAATGAGACAATATTGGTCAGGATGATAGCTACTGGTCTCTGCAGAGAAGCGCAGCCCCCCCCCCCCCGGTTTGGATCAACATTGATTCCCTATGACCTAGTCCACACTAAAAAGGTTTTGCCAAGAGAGAGTCATACCAATCAGTACAGTTAAATCAGCAAAACCCTCCTAGGCTACATTTCCACTAAGTACTTACTGCTATGGGAATGTCAGGATACTATTCCAAGAAAGTACTCTGGCTTCAGCTGTAACAGCAAAATTGTGCATTGTACCGATATAGCAAACTTACCCCCCCCCCATGAAATAAGCTAGACCAATAAAAGCACAGTTTTTGTGGGTACAGCTACGCCTACACAAGTCGTTCTATTGATGTAGGTATCGCTGTTAACATCCCTCTCCCCCAAAACACGACAAAGACCGAAATAGCTATAGTGGTGTAGCTTGTAAGTGTAGACTAGGCCTCTGTGAACTTGGTTAAGTCATTTAACTGCTGTGCTACCTGTACAGGCATAGTAAAATGAGGTACTGGGATACTGTGGATCCTAATGTTTGTAAAGCACTTCAAGATCCTCACATGAAAGTCATTATGTAAGTGAAAAGCACTATCAGTACAAATTATTGTCCCTTCTTTCTGCCCCAAAGGGTTAATTAATTTTCAGCATCCTGCAAGTTGTTTCGGTTGAGAGGAAATGTTGAGAGAGAGAGAGAGAGTTTGTTTTTTTATGCAACCTTTTTTACTTACAAAGAATAGTCCAAGTCTTGCTTCCCTGAGCACAACTGCAATCAAACAGGAGAAAGTTTCTTTGCTTACAGTTCCAAGCCTCTTACTGCCACCACTGAGCCCAAAAGCTCTTTCAGCTTTTTCTCAGGGCCATGCTCCTGCTATCTCCTTGGCTTCCAGCTTCTTCTCTGTGTGTTTCTGATTCCTGTTACTATGGGGCATCTTGCTGCTTCTCTCACATACAGATTCACCAGTTACCACCCTAGTCCCTGCCTTTGCTGTATCAGTCCCCAGGAAACACACAGTTCATCTTCAAGCCCCACCAGGGAACTGTGTTTAGAGAGTACTCCTATTGTTTCACCTATCCGATTTCATAAAGAAGCTCACTTGCTTTTTACACTTACCTAGAATGGAAGGCAACTGTTACACCTAAACAAGGTTTAGTCTCAACCACAATGTTATTAAATTGTTATTTGGCTAAGTAGAAAATAGACTTCAAGTCTTTTCAGTGGAAAGAGCTGCTGGAACTATTACTTACTAGTCTAGAAAATTAATGTGGAAAAAGGAAATTTCAATAAGAAAATAGCTTTTCTGCTTTCTCATGTTTTAGAAACCAAATTCCTGTTTAGGTTGGCTCAAAGTGGCTCATGCAGTAACCTAGTGTAAAATACTTAGGCAGACTTTGCCTACAAACCAGTCAAATGCTACCATAGTGTTGAAAGGACTAAAAAAAGAAAACTGAGCAACTGTCTGTTGCAGGAAAATGGAACTGAGAGCCAAACTAGAAGAACAACTGAGAAAAACCAAGCAGGGAACATTCAGTAACTCTTGTGTAGCTGGGACAGATCTGGCTCTTACACAGGGATTTCCCCAACACCCCCTCTAAATTTCCTAACACCTTCCCAGTTGTCAGCTAGTAACAGTGTTATACCAATTTAGTGAGCATCCCCTTACACCTTCCCCTACACCCCGTCCCCTAATTTCAAGTTGTGGGGAAGCTGCTGCTCATAAGCAATGACATGTCTTCTAGAGAGTAGCTATTTATTGGGAGTGCATGCTGCTCCTGTTCAGGTTGCTTCCCCTGGTATCCCTTAAATCGGGGGATGTCAAATATGTGGGCGAGATTAGGCCCACCTCATGCATTTATGTGGTCCACGTGACTTTCAGAATCTCAGCCTTGAGTGAAATTAGCACTGGGGAAAGGTGGGACATTCAGAGCCCTACAGTGGTCAACAACCTACAGCATGCATGCCAAAGATGGCACGTGAGCCCATTCCGAGTGGCAAGCATGGGCCCTGGCTACAGCGTCATCATTGGCAGTTCCAAGCAGTGCATGCCCACCCCTCTCCCATGCAGGCCCAGCCTGCAGTGAACAGAGCTGCTGGGAGCCCCGCTGCCACAGAGCCCCTTCCCTACTGCCACCACTGGGGGAGGGCTGGGGGGCGGGATTTGGCACACGCTGTGGTAAAGGTTGCAGACCCCTGCTAGAAACGGAAGAGGACTGTCCCTGGAAAAGGCATGATAGACAGCAGTTGTGAAAGCTTCCTCTTTCCACATTCCTGTAAAATATGTCCCTCAAACCTGCTCTGGAGGACTTGGAGAGAGGATAGCACAAGGTGCTTCTTCATTCAGTCCTTAAATTCCCTGCCAACAAATGCCAGCTGTGGTGGTGATTTTCTATTATGTGGAAAACTATACACTAGGTGCTATACTCAGACCAACTTATTTATTATAGCTAACTGAACAACTGTCAGGAATAATTCTGGGGCACTACAGACTGATTGCCCCAGTCCTTTGTGGCACCAGCCCCCTCCTGCAGTCCCATATGTGGTCCTTGGTAGCATCTCCCAGCATGCCCATGAGATTAGAGTCGCCTCAGAAGAAAGAGCCCTGGAATGGAAGGAGCACGGGCAATACTTTCACTGCCCCCAGGAACCTGTTCCCACCCCCTGATACCTGATAGTTTTACATCAACATACTATTTATCTGTTAACTGAGGGGTTGCACTGGGAGAAGAGGAAGGATTTCACCAGCAAGGAAGGTGCTAGGAAGTAAAATGAACTCTGCTCCTCATCACTGGCTTCTCTCAGGAGGAAGTGGAGAAAATGACTCTCCAGGAGCATGGCAAGGGCTTAATTGAGATGGGGGATTAGAGCTATATTGTAACATGTAAACAGTCTTCAAGATAAAATAAATTAAAATATTTGGAAATAGGCTGGGTCAAAAATACATTAAAAATTAAAGGGCTAACTAATTTTAAGATATTACCATGCTAGAAACATGACTACAGTCGTTTAATTTAAAAACGGAGCACAAAGGTCAACTCTAAATATGAGGCAAGGGCTATAATAAATTAAAAAAATGTAAAAGGCAAAAAGATTGAAAATGCAAGTAGGATGAAGCAAGAAACGAGCCATAGATGCAAGGTACCATTCTGGCATTTTAGACCCGGTTTGCACCGGGGTAAGTGTCTATGTGCGGTGCAAGGTAAAGGTGAATTAAGCTGTTTTTCTCTTCCTGTCTTTTCTATCTCATCATCTGTCAACCTTTTAAGTCTCTGCCTTATTTCTTACTCCTTTGTGAATGCTGTACTTTATCCTGTTTCTTCCCCCTTTTGAGTTATGCTATTGACCTCTCTTCTAATTCTCTCTCATTCACTGTGTTCCCTTGCTCTGTGCAAGATCTGCTCTCCTTGCAATCTGCATCGTGCACACATGCTAGTTTTCCCTCACCCTTGCCATCAAGGTCTCTTTCCTCTACACCTCCTTTTTCTGTTCCATAAAGCAACCCCTCATCTCTCATTCTGAAGCATTTTGCCAGCCAGAAAAGGAACAGTTTTGCCATGATCACTGCTCATATTTTTCAGACTGCTTATGCCTCTAGACCGATCTAAGGGAACTGATGTTCCTTCCACTAAACAGATGATTGATAGCTAAGGCAAAGAACAATCTGCCGCTGCTTAGCAACTGTAAGCGGCTGTGCTCTGCAGCAGAGTAGAGCTATGGTGGACCAGTCACCGTTAGGCAGAACACACATCCTAGGGGCAGCCGTGTTAGTCTAGTTCAGCCAATCAAACAAGGAGTCCCATGGCACTTTTACAAGTGAGAAATACATTTGGTAGTCTTTAAAAGTGCCACAGGTCTCCTTGTCTGGTATCCTATGGACAGGTCAACTGAAACCCCCCAGTTCAATAAACCAGTTGGTGCACTTGAACTGTCCACTCCAAAATATCAAAAGTGGACTATCACCAGTAACAGCAATAACATAAGGAGCAGAAGGAATGCAGCTTGATTTTCTATCACAGGTGGAGCTTGCAGTCACTAGTTAGAAAAAATGTTTGTACTGTAAGCTGAACAAATTTGAAAGTCATCAGAAAACAAAAAGATGGTAGCACCCACCTTTTCTTTACTCTTCTAACAGCATTTTTCTGCCAGTTACAGCCATCACTCTGTGCACACTTGTTAAACAGGCTCACGTACAACAGCGTCTAGACCCAGGCACGATCAAAGTCTCAATACGCAAGTATTTTGATCCCTATATATTTGTAGCTTACCACTATGTTAGCATATGATGTAATTTCCTCTCAACACAACCCCTCTAATGCCAGAACTGGAATAATTTCTGATTAAAACTTCACAGTTTTAAGCCAAGAAGCATTACACTAAAATTAAGTGATATAATATCTTCCAAGTACTGATTGATTTCAAAGCCTTGTTGACTTATAAAGTTTCTAAGTACTTTACACAATTACCAGCTCTAAAACAAAAAGGGATAATTTCACTTTGCAGTGGCTGTTTCAGTTGTGAATGAAATGAGATACAACAAGCTGCTCTGCAACAAGCACTGAATTTGCTTTTCTGTAGCTCACAGAATTAGATTTTTAAAAGAACTCCCAAACCATATAGGTGTGCTGCTCTGGCTTAGTATTACAAAAGAAAGTATAATGAATGGCCAAGACACTGAGGTCAAAAAATCATGTGTGCATCGAATGTCACATGGATTTTTGGCTGACAAACGTGTGTTCTTTCCACCATCTGTGACAGTCAAAAAGGCAGTCAAAGCAATATAATAGACTAAAGGCTCCAAGTCTTGTGCCATTTCAGTGGTTCTCAATATTTGGGGGCCTGAACCCATCTGTAAATGCAATCTAGCAAATAGTCAGTGCAGAAGCGATTTCAGTTGGATCCTGCTCCCAGCCGAGGGATTAGATCAGAGGTCTCAAACTCAAATCACCATGAGGCCACGTGAGGACTAGTACAGGGATGCATGAAGAGTAATACGTTAGCCCGAGGGCTGTACCACTGAAACCTTTTCATATGACGATACTGCAAATATCAGTAATGATAGTGTTGTTGCGGGCTGCAGGAAATAGCTTTAGGGGCTGCATGTTTGAGACCCCTGGGTTAGATCCTGCCTAGCACTCACCTCACAGTGGAGGCTCCTGCACCTCTTCTGCTAGGCTTGGCTCTCCACATCAGGCATTACAACATCTGGGGTTGCAGTGTCAAGCATATATGGCTCCACCCACTTGACTGGCCCACATCTGTGTGAACAGAGGTGTGACTTGGCTCTTGAGGTTGCAGTGCCACTAACTCAACTTTGGCCTACTTGGGCATCAGTCATGATGCCTGGGCTAAACCTGAACACTGTTGGGACCCCAGAGATTGCAGTGTCTGGTACAGGGAGAACCAAGCCAGCCCGGTTTGACAGGAGCCACACGAACTGCCACATGACCCTTTCAAACATTCTGGCAACCCAATTTTGAGTTCCAACCTGTGGGTTGAGCAAATTGTATGTATATCCCCAGTGACAGACTGCAGAGCAGGACAGAGGTAAAAGGCTATCTAGAAATGGCATACTTTGGCTGAGAAATTATAAATATCTTTTCTGGCCCCCCTCTGGCAGAGGTTAAAAACTGTATGGTACACATGAAACGAAAAAGCGTGCAGGAGACCCATCTGCCCTGGTCAACGTTCTCACTGTTACAGGTCTAGTGTAAATTATATAATCTTTTGACAAGATTAGAAGTTTGGCTGATAAAAGTAATGGTGTTGATGTAACAGACTTCTGTAAGGTATCTCACTTAACTCCACCCAACCGCTTGATTAAGAAACTAGAATGATACAAAATCAACATGGATGCAAAACTGTAACTGAGTGTTTTCAAAATGAATCTGTAAACAGGGACCCATCACTGAGTGAGAATATTCTTAAGTGAGATCCTGCAGGGACTGGTTTCTGGCCCTGTTTTTTTAAAACACTTTGGAAGAAAATACAAGATCATTACTGATAAAAGTGTGCAAATGACACTGTGGTAGTGGGTAAATAACAGCATGAACAGGTCACTGATACAGAGTAATCAGGCTTGCTTGGTAAATTAGACTCAAGTAAACAATATTTTTTAATATAAGCAAGTGTTTTATTGTGGCCAACCATGAAGTCATATCTAAGCAGCAGAGAATGCTGGTTATTCCTACAGGATGGGGGACAATATCCTGACAAGCAGCGACTCTGAGATTTGTGGCTTACGGTAGCTAGGCAGTTCAACATGAGCTTGCAGTGTGAAGCTGTGGCCAAAAGGGGCTAATATGATCCTTGGCTTTAGGAACAGGGGAATACCGAGTAGGAGTAGAGAAGTGAAATCTGTTCCTGGAATACTGTCAGCAGTTCATGTCAGTATATTTCAAGAAGGTTGCTGAACAATTAGAGAAGGCTCCATGAAAAGCCATGAAATTGATTAAAGGATTGAGAAACATGGCTTATAGTGCGGGACTCAAGGAACTCTATATATTTAGTTTACAAAAAGAAGGTTAAGAGATAATTTGATCAGTCTGTAAATCCTGAGATGCAGAACAGAAATATATAATAATCAGGATCTTAAATCGAGAAGAAGAAAGGTGTAACAGATCCAATGATGAAGCTGAAGCTAGACAAAAAAATCAGACCAAAAATAAGGCACATTTTTAAGAATGAGGGTAATTAGCCATTGAAACAATTTATCAAGGATTCTGATGGATTCTCCATCACTGGAAATTTAAAAATCAGGACTGGGTATCTCCTTAAAGGGATGTAGTTCAGATCAATCACAGCTATTGGACTTGAAGTAGGAATTCACTGAAGGAAGTCAGACGAGATTATCACAACTATACCTTCAGTCCTTAAAAATCTATTAATCTAGTGTACAAAGCTGCATTTGCTTGTGGAAACCACGGAGTACTGTATCAGTTTCTAACTCATTATTGTAAAAAGCCTGATACGGGAACCTGCAGTGTAAGATTCATAAGACTAGAACCAGTCAAAGTTAACATTTACCAAGATAACCACAAAAGTTATCATATAAATATCTCTATAGCATCTTTCATCCCAGCGTGCATCATACTAACACTTTCTGACAAAAATGCAGCCACCTCTGGGGTAGAGGTGACAACCACAAGCAACATGCTGCTCAACAATAAAACAGAGGGATATTTTGTGCAAGAACAAATCCTGTTCCTATGAGAAGGAACGTGGAATCATTAGTGACTATGCACAGCAGAACTCTGCTTCAAAGGTGTCTCTCTAACGATCCTCATGTGGTAAAACGGAGTCAGTTTAATTCAAAGAGAGTCTGGGCTGAACTTTGTGGGATTTAAAATGCAACAGATTTGAAACACCAGGCTAAGACATCCACTCTAGAGATCATAACTGCTCTCACCTTGCCTCAATAACTGTTAGATTACATTTAAAATAATTATTTAGCAACCTTGCAAAAACAAGGAAATTCCACATTCAGATATGATGTGATTTTCAGGGGGTGCTTGGTAGCCTCCCATTCACTGAGAGCTGTAGGCACTGGGCACTTCTGAAAAATAAGCCACTAATCTCTGCTCCAACCCACATTCTGGTATTTAACTGGAGCACATTCAGGCCCAAGTTTTCAGTGCATCATCAGCCTGGCTTTCACTGAATATACATGTGTAACTCTCTACACATTTATTTCCACCACTAACACTTGCTAGAGCAATTCACAGATTCTAAGGGTCTAACATCCAAGGATACAAAGCAGTTAACTGCCCACAGTATTGGAACTGAAAGACTAACTACGCAGACATGTGCTTCCACAGAGTTATGCAAACACACAAAGCTAGGCCCTTGATATACAAAATCACCCCCTATTTGGAAACCGGCTATGTATAAATATGTTCGTGAAGAACAGAAAACAGTCAAACCTTTTTTTGGCAGAGGTGAAGATGGTAACTGGAATGTTAGTTGTTAAAATATCTGAACACTTACGGTTGAATATTTGTTTAAAAATCAAAAGAAAACAAGGACCGGAAAGCTAAGAAGTGTTGCTTAAATTAACTGACCACTTCCTCATTCATCACTTGTCCATTTGGCTTGCACAATGTAGTACAAGATGTAAAACTCTTTCACCAGAGTAAAAAAAAAAAATCTACAGCACAGTTTTGTATGCTGTTCATTTGCTTTCTTTTTCATTGTCTTTCAGCAAATTAAAATGGTTTTCATTTCTAATCTAATAAAAATGGAGGAGGGACAGTTTAACAGGGATTTATGGTAAAAGACTGTGGTAGGTTATGCAAATATCTTCACCAATTATTATTTCAACTAAGCAAATGGGAACATACTCAGAACAGGCACGAATAAGACCTATGCACATGAAAATAAGTTCATGAGATAAAGCATTCAGTGAGTTTTTCATGGTGCTAACGAAGAGATATTTTACTGAATACAAATATGCACTGCATTTTCTGAAATTAGCCTGGAACGAGTGTTTACATTTCATGATACAAGGGACACGAACGCCAGCCTGCATAATTGCTCCAAAGAGATTTCAGAAAAGCAAATGACAGAAAAAGAGTTGGGTTTGAAACACAGTGTCCTTAAAGATATCAGTACTGGGGAGAGAAGGCAGGGGAGACAGTTTTCTAATTTTAAAAGAAACCCTTGTCTTTTAGCGGCATTTTCAGATGGCATTGTGTACGTGTATCCCATATATTCAGACATACACAGTGGTTTGCTGCTTGGTCTAGACTGATCCACGTTGTGGAAAGATGAAAATGTAATCAACCAATAAAATAAGATGAATATGCAATGCCTTCTTTGCAGAACCCTACCTATCTTACCCCACTCAGCACATACCACGCTAATGCTTTTACAAAAACCGTGAAAGCAACTAACCTTTGACACAAACTGGGGCAGCGAACCCTGCCCTCTGCACCCAACCTCCCAGAGGCACACATGCCCCCAGCTCAAGAAGCCACTTACCTTTTCCCCTCCCATAAAAGTTCACAGGCTCTGAGTAGGATTTTCTTCTACCCTTAAAAGAAGGCCATCTCTGCAACTGGCTTTTGCTGGCCTTTTGGCTCATCATTTACCACAGGTCTCACAATGTGATCAACTTAGCATTAGTGGCGTCGCATGCCCAACGCATGGCAGAACACCAGGATATAAACTCAAACCACCACAGCCTCCTTCTATTTAGCATTCCCAGCTAGCTGTCGGACAATCTTATTTCATCCGACACATTTCACCTACCAAAAACACCCCAAATGGATTTCACTGCACTGGGAACTGACGTCTGTTCATTCTCCTGGTGAGCACCTCCTACGCGCCTTTCAGTCTTGACCTAAATTCCCCCCACACCCTCCAACACAGAAGATGCCTTGGCCTCTCTCCTTGATCCTGGCGGTGAGTGAAAATGAACAGATCAATGCAATAGAGGTGACTCTCCATTTGCTAAAGAGAGGCTGACAGGAGGGGGAAGCAAGGAAGAGCTGCCACTCACACTCCTCTCAGAAAGGCCAGGCTGTGGCCAGAGCCTCACAATGGCTGCAGGACCGAGCATGGCATTGCTGCAGCTGGAGGAGGAAGAGGGCAGGCCCATCCCCGGCCTGGGCCCACCCTGTCTGTGAGCCAGAGAGGCCAGAGGAAGGGAAGATCAGAAACCTGCAGCCAAACCGACTTTGCAAAACAATGGGAGCTGCTGAGCCTGGAGCCCATCCCCCTGCCGCCCATTTCTAGTAACACAAACCCTGCTGCAGCCAGCTCCGAGCCAGCCGGCTGATTTGTTTAAAGAAAACACCACCTTGCAGGGGAGGAAAGGTGCCTCCTGCCATTTCCTGGCCATTTGGCTGCTTTTTGCATTGCACCGCCTTTGCCAAAGCTGGGGCTGTGCTGCAGCAACTGCGGGGCTGTGGAAAGGGAGCTGGAGGCTCCTGCCAGACACCAGGGTTTTCTTTCTAGAGAAGCAGGGCTTCGCCTTCATGACTCCAGCCTGCCTTTGTCTTCTCCCAGCTGAGGCCCTGTTGCTTTAAGAGAGCGGCCAAGCCAGCCCTGCCCCCACTTTCCTCCCCCCCCCCCAGTCCCAGCCCCCCTGGGAGCGCCTAGCAGAGCAGCAAGCAATAGCTGGAGCCCCGCCAGGATCTCACATTACAGCCAGCTTCCTCCTCCTTCTCCTGCTGCAAAGTGCTTTCACGAAATGGCAACCATTTTCCTCCCTGAGCCTTGCAAACAAAACCCCCTCTGGCTTCTCTGGCCACGAGCCCCCCAAAGTGGGGCCGGGGGGAGGCAGCTCCCTGCAATGCTCGCCCCTTGCAGAGAGAGGCTTGCTGCTGCTGGCTCCCAGCCCTGTCAGCAACACAGCCTGGCAAAGGGGAGAAGCCATTACAAAGCATCAGCCACCCCCCCCCCCCAACCTGCCCTCACTTTGCTGCTTTGCCCCTGGCACTGGGCAGCAGGGGCAAGCCGGGCTGGGGCATTAGCAATTTTAAGAGAAAAGCCAGCGGGGGGCTGCTTTCCTGGCCTCAGTGCTGCAGTGGACCTCGCCTGCGTCACTTCTTGCCGACCAAAGCAGGCTGCTGCAAAGGCTCCCTCCTTCGCTTTGGAGCTGCTTCTCGTGGGCAAGGATTTTAGTGCCATATTTCCAGCCTTGTTAAGGTTGGCACCGGCCTGAAAACAAGCCCCTTTTGCCTTTCGCCAGCCGGAGTCTGCAATAATTAGATGGATAAACACGTTAAGGGGGTTCCCCTTAGGCTTTTAAAATCCTCCTTAGCTAACATCTTACTGTTTTTGGAGGTGGATTTTGCCGGGGGGGGGAGGGGAAGCAGGGGCTACAATTTAACAGCCATGTAACGCCAGCATGGACTCTCTCCCTGCACAAAAAGCAGAGCTGCTAACAAGCGCTTGGTGGAGAAAAAGCAAGCAGCCTCTGAAAATATAGCTTAAGATAGTCTGGGTATGTGGCTATGACACAAGAACAAGTTAGATACCGTCTTACAGAAGGAAAACAGGCTCGCTCTGTCCAGGACAACAACATTTGTTGAACAGGCCTGGGCTATCTGCTTCTCTGCAAGGGCAAAAGGGTTTACTTACCCGCACACCACTGTTGAATGCAGTTCTCAAGGTGAAGCTGTGTTGTTTAGCTTTTTAGAAATAAGCTTAAAATATACAGCTACATAATCTGCATCCCCACTTCTCTGGTAAATTTGCAAATCAAAACGTTATTTTGTGAAGACAGCTAGAGCTCTTTATATGGCAATGGTCTAGCATCAAAAAAAAGCTACAGAAAAGGTTGTTTAGGTATGTTGACTGAATGTCCAGACAGGACTTTCACTCGAGGCTTACATCTAGGTTCCTGTGACAGACTTACTCTGTACATCAAAAAGGACAGCCAGTGCTTTTCCACAGACTACAGAGAAATTTAAAAAAAACAAAACAAAATGTTCCCCCGACTATCTGTAGTCTGTCCATGTTAGTGTGAAACCGCCTGGTTAACATTTACTGTATGTCAAAACATTTTTAAAACATCTCGCTAGCTATTTTGCCTTATAAATAAAAATATTTTAAAAAAGCATCCACTGTTTTTAGCTAAACAGACAAAAAACAAAGACATGCAAATGAAGGCTCAGAAATAAGGACAACTCTAGTAACATTAACATGAAAACTACACTTAGTAAGGACAGAATGGATTGGGTACTTACAATGTAAAAAGGAAAAAAAAAAGTTTATCATAGTCAATTTTTATGCCAGAATTCACTATTCCTAAATCTATATTTAAAACGTTACCTTATAAGCACCAAAGGAGTTAACAAAAAACAAAAAAACAAACAAAAAAAATGGCCAGGAATTAAGTGTTTCATACAGGAACTACCTTCTAAAATTTATTGTTCAGTCACCCTCTAGTTATCGAGCTTAAAAACCCCCAACAAAAATTATGTCTTTACTTATTTTTGAATTCAAAATTGTTACTGCTGACATAAGGGTGTGCCATGACCTAGTTATACAAGACAAAGATGGATTCCAGCTCAGAAGGAAAAATCCAAATCTTTTTTATCTTCCTTCTTCAGTGAGTCCTTTAGCATGTTGTCAGACATTAATACAACACTGAGCCGTCCTGAAATGGATGGTGTGGATTCAAATCAAGTATCCCCTTTTGGAACAAAGGAAAACCCAGTTGGCCATTTAATTCCATTGCAGAAAAATGGCTGCCTGATCTGTTGGCCTCTCCTTAGCTGTCTGGTGAAGGATGTTTTTAGATCAGCGTCTAATAACTCAAGCCAAATGCAAGCTGCGCGCTGATTGGCTGCGGCCGCCTGCTGCCTTCACCCAGCCAATTACCTAACCACGGCCAAATTGCCAGCCAAAAGCACGCGACGAGCTCAGCCAACATGAAGCCCCAAAGCCGGGCGAGACGCCGCTGCTGGCGGGGGGAGGGAGGGAAAATAATAATAAAAAAAAAAAAAAAAACGCCCCCCCCCCAGCCCGAGAGTCCCCCGCGCGCAACAAAATGGAAGCTCCGCGCTGATTGGCTGCCGCCGCCTCAGGACGTTGAAGGAGCCCAACGGCCGCTCGGGCCCCTGGGCGGGGGGCGCCTTGTCGCAGCGCGCGGGCGGCGGGGCCACAGCGCGGGGGGGGGGCCCGCCGCAGCGCCGTTCGCCCCGCGCCGCGGGCGGCTCGCGGGATGTCCCCGCGCGGCTCCGCCTGTCCCCCCCCGAGCCAGACCCGCCCCCCCCCGGGCCCGTCTTGTGTAGCAAGCGGCCGGCGCTGAGGTAAACGCCGCGCGCGGGCGGCAGGCCTCCCCCCCCCCCGCGCCAGGCCTGGGCTCGGCCGGGCGCGCGCGCGCCAGGCCCGGCCCCGGGGGGGCGGAAGGAGGGCGCGCGGCAGCCGCGCCGTCGGCGGAGGGAGGGAGGGCGGTTGGCCATTAGGCGAGCGGGGCATTGTGGGAGGGAGGCCCAGAGCGGCGGCGCACACACGATGTGCTGGCTCGCGGAGCGGGCGGGCGCGCGGGCGGCGGCGGCGGCCCTGCGCGAGGAGGCGAGCGCCGGCCCGGTGTGAGGCGAGGAGGCGCCCGCCTGGCCGCTGCCTCGGACAATGTCTTTCAAGGAGAGCAAGGCGGGGGAGCGGGCCAAGCCCCCCGAGGAGCACGGCAGAAAGCAGAGTTCAAGTGAGGCTGGGGCGCTGCTGCCTCCTCCCCCTTTTGGGGGGGAGCCCAGCTGGGGGGGCGGGATGGGTGAGTGAAAAGCGGGGGAGAGCCAACTTTGGGGTGACTTGTCTTTTTTTTGGTGTCCCCCCCCTTTGGCAGGTTGGATCAACGGAATGGAGAACAGCACCCCAGCCAGCACTTCTGTCGAGAAAAGAAACCACCACTGGAGAAGTTACAAATTGATTATTGACCCGGCTCTGAAAAAAGGACAGCATAAACTCTATCGCTACGATGGGCAGAATTTTAGCATGCCCGTGAGTATTTTGGTGGGCGCCTGAATCGGGCACAGGCGGGCTTCGCCCCTCTGGTTGGGGGGACAGATTCCTGAAGGTGGCAAACGAGGGGGGCGTAAGAAATGTTGCAAGGGGGAAGCCGCAAAAGTTACTGCCACCTGAGCCGGTGTAGTCAACTGTCAGGAGGCTGAGGAGGAGCTAAAACTTGGAGGTTTATTTCTCTCTGTTTCCAATCTGTGTCTTTTCCCAGCTGTATTGCAATTTGACACGTGTGTGCGTGTGCTGGTCTCTTCCCCTGAGACTTTCCCTGCTTTGTTGTGTTGTGGTCTCGCCTCCCCCCCCCCCGAAATTTCAAGCAATATTCTTGATGTTTTGCTTGTGTTTTTGTTTCCCTCCTGTCCCAGAACTCGGGAATTGCCCCAGTGGATTGTGTCAGAGATCCCAGGATAGGACGAATATGGACCAAAACCAAGGAGTTGGAGCTTTCTGTTCCCAAATTCAAGGTATGTGCTTTAGCCTTTGATTTTTTTTAACTTGGTTTCTTGTTATCTGTGAAGTGAGCTGGAGTTGGAAATAACTTAATGAGCCGTTTAAATGACAGTCAGATTCTTATTAACAGTACTATCTGGTAACCCATTTACCAATAATCTTATTCCATAAAGATAACAAGAAATCAATACATCTGTCTGATAGGATCAGGTTTAGTGTTTTTGAGTTAACCATGGTGCTTGGCAGAGGTGCTTAAAATATGTTTTGAAGGTAAAAAGGTAACCATTTCCAAATGGATTGCTGACAGTATAGAGGCTGGATTTCTCTGCAGACTGATGTGACATTGTTTGCTTGTAGTAGCATAGAGAGAGTCTGCTTCCTCAAGAGTTGTAAGGAGACTTTTTAACTCTGCCTCTTCCGAACGATTGTTTTTTTGCTACCAGTTTTCCCCCTGGCTCTTAATTATTTGTGTTTAATTTTTGTGTTTGTGTAAATCTCCAGATTGATGAGTTTTATGTGGGGCCAGTGCCTCCCAAGCAGGTAACCTTTGCCAAGCTGAATGACAACATTCGTGAAAACTTTCTGACTGACATGTGCAAGAAATATGGTGAAGTAGAAGAGGTAGAGATTCTCTACAACCCCAAGAACAAGAAGCACCTGGGTATTGCCAAAGTGATCTTCGCCACTGTTAAGGGTGCTAGGGAAGCTGTCCAACATCTGCACAACACATCAGTCATGGGCAACATCATCCATGTGGAGCTTGATACAAAAGGTGAGAAGCTGATTTTAGCTTCTGACTAGCTGGAATCCCAAGGCTCTGCATCCCCTTTCAGCTCCTAAAGTGAGATGTTTTTGTAGATTGGAAGGGGTTGATGATTAAAAATACTAATAAGTGAATGGTTCTCCTTCCCCCTCTGTCTGTCTTCTTTTTCTCTGGGCCATTGGAAGTCACGTGAAGCCGAATGTGTTGTCTGTTGCTAGGAAACAGTTCTGTAATTTACAAAATGCTGCCATCCTGTCCATTTCACTCACTCACACTGACACTCCTTTGCCAAACTCTGCCCTTGTCATTGCAGTCACCTCTTCTCAGAATCTCTTTACAACTGCATTGATCTAAGCGGGTGACAGTTTTCAGAGGCTTAGAAATGTACTTCAAAATATGGTTGTAAAGTTTTCCTTTCCGTAGAAACTACTATGTCTGTTTTCCAAAAAATACATTGAATTGCAGCAGTATTCTTTTTCAGAACTCCTGGCGTTTCACTGGTACTTAGCAACAAACCCGAGGCTGGCAGTAAAAAAAAAAAAAAAAAAAAAAAAAAAAAATGTACAGCACTTGACACTGTGTGAGTGTGTGTGCGTGTGTGTCCGTCCTCTTTCTTAAAGGGACAGTAACACTCAAACTGAACGACACTGGCACCACTATAGGACTTAACAGGGTAGTGATCACTCACGTATTGAAAATAAAAAGCAGAATTTGAATGTTTTGTATGTGGTTTTTCCCTCAAGCATGTTAGTGAAGGATCTTTCTAAACACTTGTCTGAAAGCTAAAGCGTTGAAACATGCAAAATGTTACAGGCATTAATTTGTAACTTTTTAACATTGTAAACATGATAAATTCTTGTTTGAAGCAATTTAGTTGCACTGTTCTTCTTTAAGGAAGAGCCCACAAACACCTTTTTACTTAAAAAAAAAAAAAAAAAAAAATGCAATGTTCATCTCAGTTAAACATACAAATATAAAAAATGTTTCCACAACCTTCAAGTGCAGTGTTTACGTAATACTTGGTATGTAACTCATGTTATGTTAGTATGATGGAGTAACATCTGACATTACTGCCTAAATATTAAAAACACTCAGAAAAGCTTTAAAATAATTTGCTATTTGTAAATAAACCTTGGTGGTGAAATGCATGTGCTTTGTGTTTTTAGCAGTGTTTCATCTTAAATTGATGTTATCCTGCTTATTTTGAAATTTTTGAGCAAGAGTAAAAGATGTTAAAATCAGAGCAGCAACTGTTTTTAATAATAGGAATTAAAGTGGATTCATGGGGCGAATGTAGTATCTAGTGACTTCTTGATCAAAGTGATGGGAGAGTTTTACTCATTTTATTTCACTTCTTGTAAGTTTTTACTACAGATCTGTCATTCAAGTCCTAAGAAAGTTAACTGCATGTAAGAAGGTGGTGGTTTTTGTATGCGTTTAATTGCTTTTGTGAAAACACTAAGACTTCTTAATTTTCAAGTGCACTCCTGTCTTTACGTAGAGCTCATAAATTATCTCTATGCCTTTAAATGTAACTTCTTCAAAACGTGTAGCTACTTTGTTTCTGTTCTTTTAAAAGAAGCAATAATACCAGCAATGCTTTGTGATCTGGCAAGATTAGTTAAAACAAAATGCTAAAAAATAGCAGTGGTAGCTTATGACATCTTTGGGTATACAATCTTTATAACTTCCCTTTTCCATTTCCCCCAATATTCAGCTCTTCAGGAAAGTCGTAAAATGTTTTTTTATAAAAGCTTCCATATTGGCTTCCAAATCTTAGCCTATACATAAATATAAGAGAGTGCAAAAAGTGTTACCAGCGTATTTAATGATGATGTGATCAGAGCTTAGGAGCAGGAGCATGGAATTCATGGGTTCAGTTTCCAGTTTTGAGGTGGGCTTCCTCTATAGCTTAAGGCAAGTCAGTTAATTTATCTGTCTCCTTTCTCCATCTGTAGAATGGATATAATAGGTAATTACCCATACCCATGGAGGTAATTCAAAGCTTTGTGGAAAAGAAAATAAAAGTGCTAAGTATTTAATGCTTTACTGCATATAAAGGGGAATGAGGGGAGTTAAGAGACTTGTGTTCATTTGCACTAGTTAAAACTAATTGAAAACTTGCTTCTGTATCACATCTTTGATGGCGAGTGCAAAAATTTCATGGGAATTCAATATTTCAGGCTCTCTGGGTGAGATCTCCAGCTGTCAAATGGTCAGAGCTCCATTGACTTCAACTGGGCTATGACAGCTTACACAAGTTGAGGGCCCAATACTCTCATATGTGAAGCAGTGTTCTAAAACTGAACCTAACGGGAACCTCATGCAGAATTGAATTCAATGGGCGTTTTATGTGACTAATGTGGCATCAGTCTCTGTTTTGGAGCAGATTCTTTAGACAAGTTCATTTGCAGATATTAGTTACACACACCTGTGCAGAAGAATTGGCTGTTTAATCATGCAGCATTTACTCATGTAGTCCCATTAAGTGAGAGCATTTGCTTATGTGAGTACATACTATGTAGGTCTGTGAGCTCCAAGGTCAAATGCTGGGCTGGTGTGTTTTTACTGATTATTTGTAATTTGAAAAGAAAAAGTAATGTACAGCTTAAGAGAGAAACCCTGGGTGACACAACTTTTCTCCAGTGTTGACTTAAATTGAATTTTCAGTTTAAAAAAACTTGATCTGACATTTTAAAAAATAAAGACCCTATCCCCGTGTAAATAAAATCAAATATATCTCAAAGGGTCTGAGAGGGTCCAACTTCTTTTGAAATCACTGACAAACTTACTGACTGCAAAACAAGCAGGCTCCTGCTCAAAGTAAACTGGCTTACCTGGAATTCACCATCTTGAAAATGAGAATGTTAAACAGAGATAGCAGCATGGCATGATGGTTTGCATTTTTCAGAATGATTTCTTAGGAAAGAGCTAAAGACATGTTAAATTGAAAAACAGGTTAAACAGTGATAATCTGGAAAAGAAGTGATAATTATTTTGTTCATTGTGTTTGATTGCATCTTATGTATTGATAACACCTCAGATTCAATCGGAAAGGTTTATGTGGAAAAGGCTTGTAAGCTGGTTACAGGTCTTGGCAGGATTGGGCGTTGTAGTTTTGTGAGATGACGCCTTTCAGAGTTACGGTTCTGATGTGGGTAAATCATTTTGACTCTTCTAAACAGAGAAATTAGTGCTCTTAAAGCATGGCACAAAAACAGCAGCCAAACAGAATGATAAGGGGAAGGGAACAATAACTCCTCAGAATCCTCGGGGGGGGGGCATAATAACAGAAGCTACCGTATCCTTATTTACATCAGGTTTCCAGTGTAACTATTAAGGCTGGATTCTGTCTGAGCAAAATGTTTTCATGCTTTACCATATACCTCTTTCCTATTCACCTTGAAGAAGTCATATGACATTTTTCTTACACCATGGTCAAAAAGTGTGGTTGCTTCCATCATCTGGGCAGATTTTTAAGAAATGATGTTGCTTACCTGAAATGCTGTCCTTCTTTGCTGAAAGACATTGCCCAAAATGAGGGTTATTGCAAGTGGTAGCTGGGACTGGGGAAGGCTTAATAAAGAGAATTACAGATTGACTTTCTTTTGTAATAAACTTTCATTGTGGTTTGTGCAGGTGAAACTCGTATGCGGTTCTATGAACTGCTGGTTAATGGTCTTTACACTCCGCAGACCCTTCCTGTAGGCAATGAGCAGGATGTCTCACCAACTGTGAATGAAACTCAGCAGGTACAGTTTGCTTGGGTGTATTTTTGCTTGGGTGTATTTTAACAGCACACTTCTAAAAAGTTACAAGCAGACAGTGGTTTATTCAAGTAGATTCTCCTTTAACAAGTGACATTTGTTGCTGTTTAAGCTCCATCCTGGGGTAGCTGTGTCAGTGCAGGTTCAAAATTACTATATCTGAATTTAAATGAATAAGTTGAATTTAGTAACTGGAACTTGCCACAGCAAATGTCATTCTTAAGTGTCAAGCACAAATTTGTGCTGTACTAAAGTGTCTGAATATTGTGGTGTGATCAGAACCAACTAAATGCATCCTAGAAACCTTAAGAACTTCTGTAATTCAGGATGCTGGATCATATACATCCATGGGATTCCTCCACTGAATTCAGTGGACTGAGTTGCAAGAATAAAACTGGTCTTTTGTCAATAGCTTCAAAGGCTATTCTAGTTTTTGTTAAGAGATGGGAAAAGATGTTTTAAGATTGGGTTATCTTTTCTGTGGTATTTCTCCCACCTTAGAAACATTGGGAATGCTCATCTCAGTGATTTTTCTAGTTTTTCAGGAGGGTTTTTCCCCCCCCCACTTTTTAAAATGAAGAGGTGTAGGGATTGAGTCTTTGACAATGACATTGGTTCCCCAAGATGTTCATTGGGTATTGGCATCAGTTAATTAACAAAATAAAAACAGTGGCTAAAAGTTCCAGGCTCAGGTGTATAAAGTTAGATTCCTAAGTAGAGCTCAGTGTAAATGCTGATGTTGCAACTGACTTAGCAGGCACTCCCCTACCTCTTAATCTAAATTAGAGAGGCTCTTTGTGGATACAGATCCTAAGTGAAATCACTTGCCGCCTTTGAACCTTAGACATCTAAAAAAAAAAACAAAAACCTGACTTTTCAGTGGTCTCGAGCACCCTAAGTTCTCAAAGGTTTCTGTCCACTTCTATGGAAGAGTCTGATTGTAGACTTAGGGGCCTGTCTGTAGGCATCTTCGTTTGAAAGTTTTGGGTAAAAACTTTTAAACCTTCTAACTATAAAACTAAATCTTTTCTCTGTTACTTACCTTTATCTCTTGTAATGTCCTCATTTTGCTAGTTCTGCAGTTAGCAGAAGGATCAGTTTTGAATACTAAATGTGCAAATCAAACTGGGGGAAGGGGGGGAGAATTTCTTCCCCTCCAGGTAAACTCTCTAAAAAGAGCATCTTGCAGGCTTTCTTTCACCATCAGGAAAGGCTCTGTCTCCTTGACAGGTCGCCTTTAAATGCTGAAGAGGGGAGAGATTTTGTGATTTGACTTGATACCTTAGTCTTCCAAGGTGCTGAGTGTCCCCTGTTGGGCACCCTCCGCACCTGTTTGCTTGAGAAGGACTGAATGAGCCTCAGAATTTCCCCGGAGGTACTAATCATGTCATTACTGCAGATCCAAAATGAATGTCTACACTTCTGGGGTGGCTTTCACACTTATTAATGAGGCATCTAATTGCTTCACCTATTTTTGTTTACATTAGTCACCACCATTATTGCTGATTAAAGGTTTTGTTATTTATTATGCAATATTAACAGTGAACTGGTTTTTTTGGGCTAAAAGTGCCACCATGCTCATTTTTGTGTACTTTGCTTAATTTTTTTTGGTTACCCATGGAACAGTAATTGCTGGTGACAGTTTCATTTGATGTCTACTAGATTCTGCCAAGACACTAATGTGCTGTTGTAATTCCAGTATGGGGTCTTGATGCTCCTTGTTTTATCTCCCTTCTCCTTGTTTCAAAAAAGTCAGCTGATCTGACTGTTCCCTCCTGAGGGCCATCCATATTCCCTCAGGGGCTAATTGAAAGTCTATTGAAGTCAAAGGAAAGACTCCCATTGACTCTTGTGGGCCTTGAACTGGCTCTTTGTCTTGCCCTTGGCTGGGAGTATACTCTTGGCCCTCATGTATAAGCAATCAAATGCCCTGAGAGTTGATGCACAAATTAATTATAGAAGGAGAAAATATGACCTGAGGATGTCTTTGTAACTTGCTGGAGGGATGGTGGAGTGAGGGAGAGAGAATTTACTACCAAATCTTTATAGTTTGCAGCAGCCATACCATACAAAAAATAACTTAACCTGTAAGTGTGTTCGTCTTTGCATGAAAGCCTGGTGGTGCTGATGATTCTGTGGAGTCTGTGGCCTGTGGATTTGAATTTAAAGGAGAAAACCTGCTACTTTTGAAGGGTCCAATTTAAATGTTGTTACTTTATTGCAACCCCAGTAAATTCTTCTGGTTTTTTTAGGTTGGCTGTTCCTGGCTTTTGTTGTTGCTTTGTTGGAGCCCAGTCCATCCTCTGCTAATATGCAAGAGCTTTGGATTGGGTTTGCTCTCTGCTGCCTATTTACATTACTAAACATTGATTTTGGCATGATGCTGATATGACTCATCATTGTTTTGAGGGTTTTTTCTTTCTTTCTTTTTCTTTTTTGTTATTGGCTTCAAACTTTAATCAGATTGTTTGGCTAAACCCCGAACATGCCTTTGAAGTAAATTTCATTGAAATGGATTATTTGGCTGTTCTGCTAGATTCATGGGTTTTTTAGTTTTTAGATTCCATCGCTGGAAACGTTCCATGTGATCATGTGTGTCTGAACTTTGTTTTTTTGTTTGCTTGTTTTGCAGTTCAGACACAACCCTGTTACACAGAGTAGATTTTCTCTTCTGATAGGGCTTAACATATAGCAGGTGGGGAGATAAGGGCCTGATCCTGTAATCAGGCTGACACAAAGCCCCCATTGACTTCAATAGAGTTCTGTGCTTGCATACAGATCTGGTATATGGAGCTAGTTGCAGGTGGGGGGGCAGTGGACATATTATAGGGTCTGATTTGATATGTACGTGGTCTGATGGGCAAACCAGCTGTCAAGTAGCTCCTTGGGTCCCTATGGTCTGTATAAAAGTCATCTTTTTGTTTCAGTGATACTCTTTCATTCTCTTCCCTGCTTATGATAAACAGTTGGTGGAATTTTTTGTTTTCAATATTCTTGATATCTCATGTTCACTTGATTCTCTTGACAGTTATCATTGCTTCTAAAAAATAAATAGCACTTACCCGTTTCCTTAACTTCCTCTCCAACTGACTTTATTCACACCAAAATAACTGCCTACATATATTTAATGGGTAATTATTTATGACTTGGTTTTAAGAGCTGGAAGCTCCCACTCCTGCCATGGAACTCCATGGGAGGTTTGGGCGCTCAGCATCTCAGTCAAACAAACTTGTGTGTGTGCACGTGCGCGTATCTATCATTTACTTTAATTTTATCTTTTTTATAGTTGACCGATTCTGTAAAACGTCTGAAAGACAGTAACCTTTCTTCTGCGGGATCATCCATTACCCCAAACAGTAGCACCCCATTTTCCCATGATACAGCCTATTCCAGCTGTCGGCAAGATACCCCAAACTCATATAGCCAGTATACCCCACAGTCCCAAGGAACCCCACTTACCCCACGGGTGGGGACTCCATTTTCCCAAGATTCAGCCTACTCCAGTCGTCAAACAACACCAGCTTACCTTTATGGACAGGACTCGGGGTATAAACCCAGGAGGCATGAAACAAAATTTACAGATGCCTACAATAGACGACCAGGACATCACTATGTCCACAACTCGACAGGTGCTTACAGAGGGTCAGAACATCAGTTTAGCACGTACAAGTCTCATCAGCAAGAGCAAGTACAATATTCTCACACTCCTCCCTTGAGCCACTCTGGTTCTTCAAGTTATAAATCTGCCTTTTCTCCGTACCAAGCACCAGCTGTTTATCCCCCCCCTGATGAACAGCAGTATGTCCAGGCTTCAAGAGATGCTGAGTACCGGAGGCCTGCACCGCCACCTGCTGAGATCTTAATAGAAGGTAGTGCTGCTGCTAATGCTGATTTTGTTCCTGTGAAAGAAAAACAGGAGGATGTCCCATCCTTGCCACAGTCCAACTGTCTTGGTGAGCAAAGTACAGCATCCTTCTCTCAAACTCCAGAAAGGAGTGAGACACCTGGCACTCCAACAATGGAGTCCGAAATGCAGCATAACAGTTTAGACTCAAGGATTGAGATGCTCTTGAAAGAGCAGAGAACAAAATTACCTTTTCTCAACGAACATGACTCGGACAATGAGGTCCGAATGGAAGGTAGCCCTATCTCTTCCTCTTCCTCCCAGCTTTCTCCTATCCCACTATATGGTTCTAACTCTCAGCCCAGTTATAGAGTTCAGACCCCATCCTCGCGTCCCTCCAGCACTGGTCTGGAGGACATTAGTCCAACGCCGTTACCAGATTCTGATGATGACGAGCCAATCCCTGGTACAGCTCCTCTGAGTCAGAATTCAAGAGGAACATCAGAGGCCAGCATGACTCCTATTGATCAGCTGAGTAGGACGTCCAAAGCTGAGACCTCTGAGGCTAAAGAAATGTTGCCTGGTGACCAGACTCCAACATCAGAAAAAATGGATGAGGTAAGAAAGAGAGAGAATTCAGATAAGCTACATGAATGTCTGCGTGAACAGAACAATTTTGTTCACAGAGCATGTACTCTATTCAGAAAGTGCTCTTTAGAAAATGAGTGCATGTGTGTAGCTTTTCTGAGGGGGTGGGTTTTGCTGGATTTGGCTCAAGGAGCTGGCAATGGGATAGATGCGACATGAGCTGATCTTAGCCTGGTTCCTGGTCTACAGGCATTTCAACAACTGTTGTAATTGGTACACACGGGTATGGAGCTCAAGAATTCAAAAGGCCATAGAAACTGAATTCCCCTTTGCAAGGGGTGCAAATGAGTTGAAAGCTTATTTGTGAGATTGGGTGGAGGGTATTGCATTATTACCACTGCTCATGGAGTTACTGTCCTGTGGATCAACAGACTCGTGAGTCACCAGAGGCCTCAATCCATTACTGCTTGCCGGCTCTAATGTCCCTTTTAAAAAAATATGTATACTTTGTTTGGTGGCTGTGAAATGTTTTTATGCCACCAGGTTTGAACAGGAAACAGTGTTGGGCTCTAACATACTCTTCCCTTAAGCAATTCAGAGGAGAGGTAACTGACCCTACTGGGGATGCGTTCCACTGAGTCTTCCAACTATAAAGCACAGCAGGGTGCCTCTAATGGAGCATTTGGGGATGAAGGACACCAGGAGCTTAACTATGTGGAATGCTGCCAGCAGACAGAGTGCATTACAGTGGGTGTTTATTTGGTGTTTCATTTGAAACAAAATGTGAGTAATATACTGTAATGTATATTTGGGTCCCAGCATAACATGTCAGTGAGAGTGAAAATATATATCTTCACAAGTTTCTGACCTCTCTTTTTGATACAGTTACAACAGGGAATGCAAGATGATGACATTTTTAAAAATTGAGTGCAAAGGAGAAGACCATTGTTCAGGGAGACATCTAGTATTTTTTAGATCGTTGCCGTCTAATAAATAAACATGTAAAAAATTCAGTTTATTTATAAAACATTTCTGTAATTCAACTGGCAGAAGATTTCAGGCTTCGGTAAACAGTTGCTACAGTTTCATCCTGGAAGTGGCTGTATTTCAGCAGTGGGTGCAGGCATTCCTGTGCATCTATGGTTTGCAAAATGCTTGGGGATTTTTGGATTAAAAGCACTGTATTCATAAAAGCATACATTTTAAAATAAGTTAAATTAGGGTAATAGGAATAGTCTCCTCAGACCTGACTTTTATACCAAATTGATGCCAGATATTTTGTGTGTGGTTTTTTAGGGCTTCTTCTTCCAAATACAAAAGGACTTGGAGTGGTGGGGAAGCCGTGAAAGCGACTCAAACCACTTTGTGCCCCCATTCTTTTTAGAGGCTAAACCAATCTCCATCTATCTGGTAAAAGGACTGGAACAGAGAAAACTCTCTGCTACACATTTCCTTTGAGGCCCCAATCTTCTTTGGGAAGTGGGTTTTTAAACCAGAAGACTGGCCTGGCAGAATTGAGTGAAGATATTTTTTAAAAACCCACAATGTTTTTGACTAGCTTATTCACAGATGGAAACTCTGCATGATCTGTTTGGCATTATGGGATTGAATCTGCTTTCTTCTAACAGGTGTTTCAGCACCCTTTAAAAATTGGATGAATGCCAATTTGCTAGGTTGGGGTCAGGGACTTTCTACAACTGAAACATTCATGTACCTTACCAGCCCTCAGAAGAGTTCTGGGCATGTTATATTAACAGATTGTAATATGGGGCAACAGCATGCAGACTTTGAAGCTGTGATGAATCTTGGTCTCCCCATAACAAGTTGTCGGTGTCAAAGTTCATCTTCACAGTTCTGTTTCACAAAATGGAATAAATTCAAAAAGCCTATTTAAAAGCCAAAACATTGTTGGCAGTCTCAAAACCTGCATTCCCTGCTGTTGTAGTCTTTTCAAAAAGTATTCTTTTTTCTTTATTTACAAATCACTCTAAAACTATTCCAGTGCTTTTAAATAAATATATGCCCCTTTCACCACTCCTTTTATGATGTGTGACCTTGGTGCCTTCTGCTTCTCGCTGCCTGCAATTTTCCACATTAGATGTACAGTTCTGGCTGCCTTCTTTTTTCCTGATAGATTCTTTAAACTAAGGACTGAAGTTGAATAGTGACTCCACCACAGGCTGAGATTTGAGCTGCAGCTTCCCAGACTTCAAGCGAATGAGACGATAGTACTGCATCTTGGCTTGTTAAGAGATTGGGGGGGGGGACTGTAGCTCAGACATCAGCCTGTTGTCATCTCACCGCTCCAGTGGTTGATCCTTCAGGAAAACAGGGAAGCCAAGACCTAATATTTCAAATGTATGAGGGGACAGAGCAAAGCAGAAATGAATATTTGGGTGGAGAGAGGCCAGTAATAGCCATCCTTGTCTCTTAAAGAAGCAATAAAGGTCAGGTCATTGTAATTCCTATTTCCCTCATCATTCACTTTAAAAGTGCTCGAATGCGTACTGGTGTACAGTCTGAAGGCATGCTCTGGCTGTAAATACTCAGGCTGTGACATTTCAATACTTGTAGCAGTAGTAAATCCCAAAAAGAGAAAAAGGAGCAAGGAAGTTTTGTTTGAGATGGCAGCAGTTTTTTAAAGGCCCAGTATTGCTGCCATCAAAATGAATGGGAGTTTTTGTCAGTGGGGGCAGGTTTGGGTTCTTTGTTGGAATTGCTGATGTAGCAGCTGACAGAGTGGGATTTCTCCTACGGAAGCTCATACAATAAATAAATTTGTTAGTCTTTAACACTGCCACAGGACTCCTTGTTGTTTTTACTGAACGAGGCTAACATGGCTATCCCTTTGGAACATATCAGAATTGCTGTTACGCAGTAACTTTTGTTTTCAAACCATGGGTCAGAACTCAGTACTGGGTTGCAGGCGCTCAAGTACTGGGTGCCTGTACCCCCTGCTGCTGGTGCTGCCGCTGGCAGAGTGGAATGACTTGCTCAAAGATGTAGTTGTTGGGTCACAGACACGAATTACTCTTTTTCAAATGGGTCCCGAGAATAAGTTTGAAAACCACTGCTGTAGGGAGGGCACCATGTAACCTGTGTAAAGGCAGGAAACCCGGGCTTGTGATTGCAGAGGTTAACATGAAGAAAATTA
Organism: Podocnemis expansa; assembly: GCA_007922195.1. NCBI lineage: Eukaryota > Metazoa > Chordata > Testudines > Podocnemididae > Podocnemis > Podocnemis expansa. Next base: position 5,880,308 of record ML682041.1, on the reverse strand, counting down.
GGCCAGTCTTACATTGACTGCTTTATGGGACACCTCTGTTTTTTGTTTGTTTGTTTGTTTGTTTGTTTTTGTTTTCTAAATCCACGCTCTGGCCTGGCTCTTTGAGCCGGCTGGGGTTGTCAGTGTGTTTGCTCTGAGAAGGAGAATGCCATGTTTCAGTTAAACACCTACCTCTGGCTAATCGGGGGGTAATTACGGGCTCCAAAGAAAATGGTATTAATCTTGCCTTGACTGAAAGAAATAAGCTAAGAAGCAGAGCCTAAAGGGGAGATGAAATGTGGGTTGGGGGATTAGGAGAAAAAAGGAATCTTTTATGAAGAGCACCTGCAAGAATTGGAGAAAACATGTAGTGCTTATTCAAAGTAGTTTTGAGTAGGAGAATAAAAACTGGGGAAGAATATAGTTAAGATTTCATAGCCTGCACTGAGCCAAGTAGTCTTTGCTGCTTAACTGAATGATAGTAAAGAACTAGACATGATTACACATTTCCTTAAAAACTCCCCCCACCTTCCTTCCATGTGGGGTTTCAGAAGTGCAAGAGTTAACTATGTGAAGTTTGATGTTTTGACGTCCCATTTGAGCCAGGTCTTGTTTTCAGTTGGGGCCTGCTACAGGAAGAGGCCCCATGTGTGTGCGTTGGGGAGGACGGTAGGATCTGAACAAGTCACTTTGTTTTGTGTTTGTTTGAGCATATGAAGGCTGGGGTGGGGGGCAGTGGGGGTTTGAGCTTTTTTTTTTTTTTTTTTAATGATAAGAATGTCATCTGCTTAGCACTTATTAGGAAATACTTTTGTGTTGCTGATCAACAGCCGACCAACTGTCATTGTAAATTGCTTAAGCACCTGAATACCACAGTGATGGCTGCCTTATAAATACCTAAGATAGTGAAAATATGACACCTCTGGAAAAAATGAAGTAATTGCTCTGCTCTGGTGCTTTACTTGCTGTGAGTTTTGGGGCCTGTCTACATGTACAGTGTTGCATTGAAGTGGCTGTGCTTGCAGTGTCTCTGAAGCAGCTTTATGCTGATGGGGGAGAGCTCTTCTGTTAGCATAGTAAAACCACCTCTGACCATCAAACACAATGGTAGAAGGAGAAGCTCCCACTTTGCTATAGCGCTGTCTACACTCATACTTGTGTAGCTGTAGCTTATGTCACTTAGAGGGATTTGTTTGTTTCTCTAAGCAACATAAGTTCTCCTGACATAAGCTGTAGTGAAGACACACCCTCAGTAAAGGGTTTTGTGAGAGAAATGGGGATTATGTAATATGCAGCTGTCCTCAGGACCCCAAAAAACTGCTGATGAAGCCAGCTCAAACTTATTTTTGATGTGGTGGCACATTTGTTTTTTGTCAGTTGCTGGTGAACTGTCACCACAGGAACACAGCTATTACATATAAAAAAAAAAAAATTCCCTTCTCACCCCTATGGGTGGTATGTGGCTTCCTTAACCTCGGGTCCCCTACCAGAGGCCTGGGAGTTTGAGGGTTCTGTGCAGTATCTTAGCTGTTCCTAGCACTGCACTCTTCTGGACAGAGAGCTCTGATGTTTGTTGTTCCTGGGATCTGTTGGCGCCACTCTCCCAGCTTAGGAGTCACAGCCCCGAGTGCTCCTACCACCACTGGGACCACTTTGACCTTCACTTTCCAATATATATATATTTTAAAGATAGTCCCTACATCTGAAGGAATAGATCAATGTAAATTAAATGAGCCAAATTCATCCCTGGATCTGTTCCACTGAAGTCTTCGCAGCTACCCCCCAAGCTTACTTTGCCCTACATCTTTGAATATATTTGAGTGTTGTTCCTACAATGCTAGTTTATGCCTAGAGCTGAGAAAACATACTGTGAACCTGTTCTGAAGAATTGTGTATTCAGAAGCATGTCTCTCTCACCTCACGCAGCTTGGTGCTGTAGAGACATCCTATAAGCCAGTTCCAGTTTACCCTTCTCACTACTCTTCAGTCTCTACTGGCTAGGGCTTGCTTTCTCCCTGCCTGTGCTAAAGTACTGCAGGGGGTGGCGTGCTCTCAAACAACATATTCCCACCATACACTTCATTGCGTTTCAGTAACTGGTATGTGGATTCCTACTAAACAGAGAGCTTTGTTTGCCTTTAGCAATAGTAACTGGGCAGGGAAGCAAAGCCCGCTGTCCTTTTGAGTACTAGACCCATTCTGCTATTGAAGGGAGGCCACACCTTGCTGCTCCTTTGTAAAGGGGGGCATGAGCTGGCTGGGAAGCTATCCCTTGAACAAGCCCATACCTTCCTGGACCTATCCTGTACTATGCAGCTGAGACTCAGTACCACTGCACAGAAGTGAAGATCCTTCTGTTCTGCGGAGTGGGGCATAAGAGGCTTCCCCTATATTGTCTTTTTCCCCATTTGCCCACCCACTCAACACAGCATGATCTGGCTCATCATATAAAAGCTTCTGAGGGAGACTTAAAATATACAACATCCTATAAATGAATACAAATGATGATTTTATCCAGATTTGTTGAGGCTGGATGTTTCTGGCAAGTGTGTACTTATATATGCACCTGATGTTGCCTTCATCAGTAAGAGGGGGGAATCATCATCTCTGGAGGAGGTAGTTGAGGGGGGAGTTGCAATGAATTTCACTGTCTAATGAAAGAAGGAAAAATGCTCAGACCTGTGACTTCTTGCGCAGTCTGTTAAACACATTCTATATGATTCATATAAAACTCATTTTCCTGAGCTCTTAAGCTCTCTAGACTGCCATTGGGCTTCACAGACCTGCTCACAATTGACATTCAAGAAACAGGTATATGTTGTAATGATTAATTTCCATCTATGCAGCTAGTCAATGTCAGTGTAGCAGAGCATGGGACAGTAACTGTGTTGTGTATATATATTATGTCACTTAGGCCGAGCTTGTGCAATGTAAATAGTGAGAGAGAACTACTTAAACTATGGAATCTGGTCACTCATATTTTACTCAAACAAAGCTTTTCACAGAAGATGTTACTCGAAGATCGGACATTGAAGGTAGAAGTTCCTTCAGGAGAAGGCAAAAACAGATTCATTAAAAGATTATTTAAATAGAACGTTCCATTTGTTTTTTTTTAAATCCTTAGAGACCAGTTCATTTCCAAGTGCTGTGCCAATCTGAAAATGGGCTGTAAAATTATTTTATTTGGATATACTCCTGTGCATAGGAGCCACAGCAACACCATGTAGGGACCTGAAATAGCCCTCGAAAGGGCTACAGGCATAGGTGCTGCTGCCGCCACCGCCTCGCCTCAGCCCTGGGCTTGAAATGGTTTCCTTCCTATAGTGGTGTTACAGTTCTCTTCAGTGGGGCTTGGCACCCCAGATATAAAAGGTTCTAGCACTACTGGCTGGGGAGAAGTCCTCCCCCCCCCACGCCCTTCTAGCACAGATGCTCAGAGTCCTGGCCACCTGTAAACTGCAGGGTAGGGGGCATGTTTGGGAGCAGAATCCTGGCCTTGGGTGCTGTGCAGGAGATTCTGGGCTGCTCCAGACTGCAGAGCAGACCAGAGGCTGCCCTCCTAAGCCTGCTGTAAGTTGAGGGTTGCGCTGGCTTCTGGAGTAGCACAAAATTCCAAGGGTGCAGAAGTTGCTTAAATGAAAACCAACCCCCCCCCCAGGGCCAATACAGGAGTTCAGTCTTTGGTGGGTTTGGTGTCTCATCCATTAACATGGATGATGAATAATAAGTTGTTGCTGGTTTATGCGACTGCAGAGCCCATACAGCTAAGAGAATGGAATGAAGGTGCTTTCCCTTGTAAAAAAGTCCAAGGCGGTACTAACTTCCAGTTGGTCCTTTCCCTAAAACCTCACTGAAAGCAAACAAATTGCATAATGGTTGTCTTCAGTCATAAATTGACCAGGGGAGTCCATATTGTTGATGCTGTGTGAAAGAAAGACACTAGACTGACTTTTGGATTCCTGGTTGCATTTGTTAGAGATGGTAGGTGGGAAAATAACTAAAAATGTGTGTATGAGCAGAGCACATCTGATGCAGAGTTGGAGAGAGGTGAGGAACATGGAATGCTTTTTTTTTTTTTGTCACTGTTGAGAGCAGAGCTACCTTGGAGTGGCCTGTTTGATTATATAAGTATTGTATTCATATAGGCATGGATAAAAAAAAAAATGTAAATGATACATTTCACTAGGTTTTTATATATAGTCCTGTTAGTAAAACGGAAGAATGAAGGAACACGTGTCTCATTAGTAAGAAAACTAGAAATGGTGAAATGCTTTTGGAGTCTGACTGAAAAATAGAAAGTATGTGTGGTTAGGAGGTCCAGTGCTTCTTTTACTGTCTGGTGTCATGCTAGGTCTTTGAGGCTTTTAACGTTTGCATATTGAATATAAGACACATTTTCATACCCTTTTATAAATCAGCGTTGCTGGTTATATATCCTCTTCTAATTCAGTGTTTTCATGGTTTTATCTTTTGTGGTTTTCTTAATACTTTCAGCTATTAAAGGAATGTTAATATATAGTTCTTAAATAATATGCAAAGAGTACTGCTCAGAAATTTCCTGTGGATTGACTAGCTAGAACATATTCAAATGTTCAGTTGTTGCCTTCCCCAATGTTCCCTTTTTTTAAAAAAAAAAAAAAAAAGGTTAATGAATAGGACTTACACACGCATGTCAGTTGCAGGTTCCTTGTGACTTTGCACCCCATTAACTATGGTTTTCGATTCTGGGCTTAGTTTACACCTAGTGCCATAATGGCAAAACTCGGAATGAAACTAGTGCATTCGTTATATGCCATGTGTCGCATACCTGTGCATAAAAGCTTGTTTGATCCAGACTGCTGCCTCAGTTTTTATTATAAAATGGTCAGTTGGTCTTCTGTAAATGTTGTGCCCATTTGGGGATAAGTTTTCGCTGTAAGTGTCCATAAAAGATTGGGAGGTCTTTAAAAAAAAAAAAAAAAGGTTTAGCATTGTCAGTATGATCATGCTTTAAAATGTACAAAAGTAAAGAAGTGCCTGTTCTGAAAAGATTAGCATGTGAAACATTGGCACAAAAAGCCAATATGCACTAGGAAATCAAGAGGCGATGAGTTGGAGTTTCTAAGGTTCTCTGCCACCAGCTCCTTCTCTCAAATTCACTTTTGCAAAACCTACAAAAAGAAAAGTGAATTTTTAGGAGTGATTTCAGTTAAAGGAAGTTGATGGGTTGGAATCCTCAGATCACACTATGCATAAAGGGCAGCATGAACGATGCACAGAAACAGGAATGAGAGAAGGAAATGAAACCATTAGTTTCATTTCTGTGTTTGAACTTGAAGCTGGCAGAGTTTCCCATGATTTGGAGGATGGGTTGCAAAAGGGTCACACTGCTATAATGAAATTGCCAATTTCACATTTTGTCATTCTGACAGTTCAATTTATGTATTTTATTGTTGGGATTTAAGTTTAATTTGTGTTTTGGGATGTATTCATTTTAATATTCTGTGTATTTATACTTCACCTGGAGGTGCTAATCCTATGATAAATAAAATTTATCATGAATCTTTGACCAGCTTTCCTGGTTTACATTGCTAGAGAGAGAACCCACAAGTCCTCAGGCTGTGGCTTAAACCAGTAGCTTGGGAGTGAGAGACAGTCGGTCATTTTCTTATATTAAACTTTCTCCAGAAAGAAGTATAATTCAGGGCAAGGATCACATAACTGTGTTCATAATCAAGAAATATGTTCTTTTCATATGATTCTATGGCAGTGGTTTTCAAACTTTTCTTTTCCAGGGCCCAGTTGAAGAAAATCATTTATGCCTATGACCCAGCACTTACATCTTTGAGCAATGCATTCCAGTCTTTTTGTGGCAGTAGCAAGGAGAACTGTGACCAGTGCCTGAGGGTCTGCGACCCAGTCCTGGGTCCCGACCCTGACTTTGAAAGCCACTGGTCTGTGGATCAAAATGTGGTAAATACGATAATGAAGAAAGACTCTTACTTCTTTAGAACAAGCAAACTGTTTTTTGTAGTAACCAGATTCTTCACAGCTTCCCCTTCTCCCACATTCTTTTGCAGGAACTATTATTCCAGGTGCTTGGTGTTTTTTCCAGCCATTGAACTTTAATCCAGAGGACACCAGTAATATTTGTGAAGGCTTTAGACTTTACCAGGTCAGGTTTAAATTAATGTTTGGAAAACAGTTTGCAGGGTTGTGCACCATTCATGCGGTTGTGCAGTCACTGAATATATATCCATGTCAGCTGGGGGATGTTGTGGCTGGGGATGCAACTGTAGATAAATAAAATGTTTCAGTGGAAGGATGCAGATAATATGGGCAAAACTCCCAAAATCTGTTGTCATGATACAAGCTTTATATTGTTGCCTAAAACATAAATAACTCTGAAAAGACCAAACTCTCTAGTACTGGACTGAAATCTTGAAATTCAAATGAAATGTAAGGACAGGTTGGCCCAAGTCTTACTTTTTGGTAGGGGGGAAATGTGGTTAAAGTGATAAATTTGGGTCCATCTTTGAATTTGTTCAAATATTGGGGTGCTTTTTGGTTGTTTTGTTTTGTTTTGTTTTTTTACAAGGGCTGCATCCAGTCAGATATGGTCCCCCGTTTAGACTAAAAGCTGTAGTACAAATACAAATCCTGAGACTGTTAGAAATGTTTCCGTAAATTAATGCTGCAAGACTGTCTCACCTTTAGACTTGATCCTCCAGTGAGTATCTCAGATTTTTTCTCATGCCAAGGAATTTTTAGAAGCAGTGGTGAAGAAAAGATAATGTAATCAGCTGGCAAGACTATCCAGCTGCTTCCCTCTGCTAGATGAAATGAGAACTTCTTGGGCAGATGCATCATGGGTACTGTACTGGTAGAGATTTAGGAAGATTCTCCTGTTAGTTCCGGTGCTGGGGGCAGCAGGATCAGAGTTGTGTCCCTCATGTCACCATGGCATGAAGCACATTGACAGCCATGAGCATCAATAGGAGGCTACAGCCTGGTTGCAATATTGACTTATTTTATTTTTTTCCCCCTCCCCCCCACTTGGCACTCTCCCTCTTCTACTCAGTCTTCCCTCATCCTCTCCTGTGGAAAAGGAAAGTGAGCAGAAGCCAAGGGAAGAAAAGAGAGAGGATATACCAGTGTTTGGACAATTCCCTTTTCATCAGAGGAGCAGGAGGGAAGGGAGAGAAATGTGAGATACACAACGGCTGTTTAGACACCAAGATTTACGATACTGTGCAAATGCCTGCGCCTTTTGCTCCTGTGTCGCACCTCAATTAAAAGGAGGTGTAATATAAAAATCTTTACAAACCCTAAGGTCGTTAGGAATGCTTCCATAAATAAAGGCTGTGTGAATGTATCACTCTTAGGCCTAATCCTCCAATGAGCATCATGCAGGTGAATGCCCTTATCCAGGACTGAGGTCTAGCAGATTTTATTTATTTATTTATTTATTTGTTTGCTTTTAAATTCCAGTGGAAACAGTTTTTTGTTTCCACCATGTTTGGTACTTGGGTTATGGACCAGCCTAATGCAGGAGAACCAGAACTTGATGTATACAAAAATTATTTTTCTTGATATTGGATATTTTGTTTTTCAGTCACGTGAATGACATTCTAAGCTAGGGGATGTATACAGAGATGACAGTATCTGTTTTGAAGGACTTATGGTAGTTGGTTCTTGTCATTAGACAAATACAACCTTTGGATGGCAGGCAGAGTAAAATATAAAATATATTAACAATCTTTTAGCTGTTAAAAATCTATCGTTTTGTTTATGTGAGCAAACATTTTGTTAGAGAAGGGAATATTTTTAACAGATTTGGGCAAGGCATCCTTGGGGGAGCTTGGTTGACTTCAGTTAGACAACACCAAGGATGCACTGGGATCTTATTATTGATCTGATAGCATAATTTTAAATGATCCAGAGAATTCAGCATCTATGCTTTTGACCTACATTTTTGGGCATTTTTATTAGTATGCTGTGACATCAATAATACCCTACAGTTGTCACTTCTTTTTAGCTAGATACAGCATTAATCTCGTCCACCATGTGTTAAGCATATTGATTACAGTATGTGGAGCAAAATTTAATGAGCTGCTGTTCACTTCTACCATTTTTAAAGGAAGTGAAGATAAATAATCCAAAGTAAAAACATACTAACTGAAAACCGTAGGGTAATTATTTTTAGAGGGGCCAATGCATGATTGATCAGTAAAGATATCCATACTTTGGAGCCTAGGTAGCTGATGGACTAAATCATGTAGGTAATTGTGGTGTATGAATACTGAAGCAAAGAGCTGTCTTCAGCATGGATTTATGGCTTTTCTTTCCTTTTTTTGCACCATCTTTGCATATAGTACTTTGGCTGAATAATCTGCTTGTGTAGGTATTCATCTGTAATTCCAAATTAGTCAGTTGATCTAATGGGAAACAATACTTTTTTATAAAAACATTACTCATCTGAAGTAATCTGGAAGTGGCGTAATGCATACTCACCTGTTTGAGAAGAACGTATTTAACATGCAAAAGATTATTTTAGAGAGAGACTTTTAATATGGGGGAAACAAAGGACTAAGTTCTTTTCGGTCCTTCCTTTTGTCCTGAATTGAGATTGTAATTCTAATAAGCAATATTTTTCAGTCAAAAATCTCAATAGTCTAAGCAAAATGCTTTATATATTATCATTCCTATTTTTATTATTGATGTAACTGAGGTTGTGAGACCTTGGGTGCCTCTGTGCAAGGTAGGAAATGTAACCAAATTTTGGTCAGGAAGCATAACTGATGTTTCTTGATTTGATTTTTTTTTTTTTTTTTTTAATTTAAAGTCCCTTGTCCTAACTAATAAACAACCTTGCCTGTTTGCAATGAGTAGCTTACTCTCACAGTGATCGCTCCTGAAATAACTATCCCAGGATTGCAATTTTCTGCAGGAGATAGTAAGTGGAGAATCTGGGCTTATCCAAGCACAAATCAGCAGAGAGAGTGCAAAGACTGACTGCATAGGTTCTCAGCAAGTGAGAATAAGTTTGGCCTCACTCTGCCTTTTCCATCTCAACTCAGTTATTCAAGTTTCCTTACGTACCCTTTTTATGAATAAACTTCGGTGTTGTCATTATAAAATGTTTTTCACCAGATCAAAATGCCAGTGAAAACTCCACCCTGGTTGAGGGATTTATTGAAAACAACATTAGTTTGTGACATTTGCTGCTGCATGATTTAGCTGCTTCTCATCTATATTAAGAATAGTGTAACTGAGCAAGTCTTAATACCTGCAGGGAGCTTGTTGTCCTACATTTGGGTCTCTTTAGTTACAAGTATTACTAAGAATCTCCAACTACAATTGTAGAAAGTTTCTCTATTTCTAGCATTACTCCAGCACTGCTGTGCCCTGTCTGGAGAGGAATAATATCAAGGAGGAAGTTTGTCTTCTGTTCGGAAATCTTGTTCATTGGGCAAGTTTAGGAAAGGGAAAACTTTCTGATATTCCTAACTGGATATTGCTTTTGGCGTTGAGGGAGATATCTGTATTGTTTATGACATTGTTTATGTATGTCATTTCACCTGCTTGATATTATTTGCCTGCCTTAATGGAGTTTGGAGAAATGAAGCAATTACAGAAATAGATACCTCCAGAGAGAATATCAATGGTCCCAGTGAGACTAACAGGGAACTGTTAATTGGAAAATGTCTACTTGACTGGCTCAAACCAGGTTAACAGGTGCCCAGGATGAAAAGGATCATATACTTTTAAGCCCTGGCCTGGGGAGAAAGGAATGGGGGAGCAGGCAGCAGCTGCTTTGAGCCAGATGGTGACAAGGAGAGAGAGAAGCAGCAGGTTGGTCTGTCCCTCCCAGGTCAGAAATAGACAGCCTGGCCTGAGTGGAATTTGCAAAAAACATGCAAGGTAAAGATAAGGTTTAGGCAAGAGCCAGGCATGTGGGCCTTTTGTGGTTTTAACCCTTTTCTCTGCTTATCTATCTGGTTTTGGGTGAGTAAATGATACTTTTTTTGTTTTCAGTCAACTTAACCAGCTGCAGGTTGCAAACTTTTGGAGAAACATTTTCTTGCAGGTGCCAACTGTGGTTGAGCTTGTCATGTTTATGTGACTGGGAGATGGGGGCTACAGCTTGGAGTGCCAGTTCAAGACTGCTTGAATGATGGCATTCCACCTTGAGACAGGTGAAGGACACCCAGCAGTCACCTGTGGGATGCAGTTGAATGGGACTGTAAAGGTGTCTAGAAGACAGCTTAAGTTTAACTGTGACAGCTTCTCTTACAAGAGAGAACTGATGGGGCAGAAGATGCAGAGTTTTTTTTAAAGAGAAGGCTAGAATTGAAAGGTGATTTGAGAAATAACTACTTTTCTTTTTGTCCACTACCTCTCAAACAGCTCTCCTGCATTTTGATTTCCTTGCTGAGGAAACTCCATGTTGCAAGGAGTGCATTTCTCTTGGTTGGTGATATGTTATTACATATTTAACTCCTTTTATTACAGACAGCGGGAAGTTTCCCAACATTCCCAGCTGGAACAAAGCCAGATCTTTACTAACTACTATTACATTGTTGTCACAGTAGTAGTAATGATTAATAACCAAATGATTTCATCCATTTCTGGTCCAGGTGGGCAAGCAGAGGCTGGATCTCTGAGTAATTGGCAGGGAGGGAGAAAGCTCCTTTGGTCCCTGAGGTCTCAGTGTGGAGGGCATGTGTTCATCCAAGGCCTTGGCAAAAGGGGAATGTTCTAAAAGTCCTGAAATTTAAATTTCTGTGCGTGCCACATTCCCCTGTTTCTGGTGTTAGTAGAGAAATATTAAAGAAGAAAATCAAATTAAGCTAAATGTGCTGGTTAAAAGTTATTTGAATACAGTGTACAGAAATAAACTGGCTTGACAGTTTCCTGTTAGCAGGCCAGGCTTTTCTGCATACTTACCTACTTTTGTTACTTGTGCTGTATGGCACATGCTGAAATCGAGGGTTAGTTTGAGGTAAGTATTATATGTGAGAAGAAATTCCAGTGAGTGGGAAGTAGCTCTGGGAGAGGTTACCTAAGGCTGTATGCTTCAGTGATGGCCCCAGTTAGGTTATTGTGTCCTCTTGCTTGCGGATGGAGTCAGCTACCCCTCTAGAAGTTGCTCTAATAAGTTAGTTCTTTTCTTTAGCTTAGAAGATGCTAATGTTCTGTGCAATGCTGAATAGGATCTATGGCTGCCCATGATAGCCAGTAGTGCCAACAGTGTCCATAACAGGTTTGTTACTGTTTCAAAAACGTAATTGTGTTAGTCTCGTTCAGCAAAACAAAAGTCTTGTAGTGACAAAGTGGGACTTCACCCATGAAAGTTTGTGTGAAAAATAAATTGGCTAGTCTTTAAAAGTGCCACAAGACTCTCTCTATTTAGTTTGGGTACTGAGCACTTTAGGTGCTCCTCCCATCTTCCACAGATTGCTGGGTCTTTCTCTTTCTCATCACAGAAGAAGATGCAGCCTCAAATCTCTGCTCTTCCCTGCCCGTAAAATTTTAGAATAAAATCCACTGATGGTGACTGATAAGACAGAAGACTGCATAAGAGAAACCAATTATATGTTAATTTTTGTGGGAAGGCTCTTCACGTTGTCTATTAGCAGGATTTACTGTGTTTCCAGATTATCTGAAGCACTGAATCCGGTGGTGTCAAACGAGATTTACCTGGATCTTCCACCCATCCAGTACCTCTCAGTGGTCCCCAACCAATATATTTAGATCTGTTTCTGAAGGGCAAGTTCCAAAGGGGTGGCAGTGTTAGTCTAGTTCAGCGAAACAAACAGGGAGTCCCGTGACACTTTTAAAGATTAACAAATTTATATCGCATGAGCTTTCCTTCAAAGTGTCTGACAAAGTGGGATTTCCTCCCAGGAAAGCTCATGCAATAAATAAATGTTAGTCTTTAAAAGTGCCACAGGCCTCCTTGCTTGTTTTTCTGAAGGACAAGTGCTGTTGAAACCTATGAGTGTTGTGCCATCTGCTGGCAAAAAGGTGGTGACCACTGCAAGTTGGTCTGCATAGACATTTTTGGGAGAAGCAGAGGATAGTCTAACTCATTTATCAGTAGGGGTATTTTCTTTCCACTCCACCATCACTTATGCATGATTTAGCTTCCCTGATGGCTTAAAGCCTTTGAAGTAAAGAGTGCAAATGGCTCTTCAACATATTGCTTCCTTGACCTAAAAAGGGAAAACTGTAGCTCTCTAAGGGCAGGACTCACCCTATTCTTCCTGATCAGGCTGGCTTAAGCCGTCTTGACAAGCCTTACAATAAATAGGTAATCCCCGGGGAAGATATTGAGTGAAACCCTCTCTTTTCTTCTCATATGGGGTTGTCCCTGAAAATGACTGTGTTTGAGGACATTCCAGAGGACAAGTCCAGGGTTTTGCTCCTGAATTCTCCCTTCTAGAGAACTTAACTTTCTCAACTGTGATGCCACTAAAATCACCTAAAATTAAGCCTCCAGTGTAGCTGTTACTTTGTTGGGAAAATCCCCCAGTTGTGAAGATGGGAAAGATTTGCCTAAAAGCATATGATCACCTGGCAGTTAATACAGTCATTTACATGTGGGTTGAACCCCCATGTGCACACACTCCCCACTAGAAAGTTATTGTCTTTTCCACCAGCTAAGCTCTCCAGGTTTCCTTTTGGAGTGAAAACTGGCAGGAATTTTCTTTCTAGGTTTATGTATAGCTGTGCCACAGTCTGAGAGAGCCATCTGTTTAGGAACTCTTCCCTTGAGCTCTTAAGGCCCTTTTTGAAAACTGTGATCCAATGCTGGCTAAGGTCTGAGTTTTAACTTTTCATTTTCTCTTTTATGGTCCTAGCAATAAAGGAAAGAACTGCCAGAGGAGCTGTTTCTTTGGTGCTAGCTCTTCCTGAGAGGGAGCTCAGTGTCCCTGTTGTACCCTTTCCTGGAGTCCTCCTCTACCTCTTTCAAGAGGCTTCTAGGGCTATATGGCAGACTTCTGCCATTTCTATATCAGTGGAGACCTAATCATCTCAGCTCACTGAGCCATCTAAAGCTTCACAGGATTATTGCCTACTTCATTCTATTCCCTCTGCTCAAAATAGTATGGTCAAGGTGTTAACTAAAAGCAAATATAAGGGATTTATGCTATTGTTCCATTTCTGCCTGACAAGAGCTTTTCGTATCTTAATTCATTATCTCCAAGAGAACAAGCAGAGGATGGTCTCCTTTTGCTTGAAACATTTAAACCAATGTTCTTCTGTGCCCAAAAGGTTCACACACAACCTGTCTCATCATCCTAGCATCCATTTGTAGACCCACAGCTTGTTTACATGTGCCACTAGCAATTTAATGCCAGAAACATCTTGGATTCTGTCTCTGGTGTTTCTGTGGTTTTCAGTTCCTTCATTGTAATTTATTGGGTCTCTCTCTATGGAGCGGACCAGTGGCCAGTATTCTAGCTCCCACATAGACTTTAAAACATGAGGTAATTTGCCGCTGTTTCCAGCGTACCAGTAAGCTGAATGTGAATGATAAGGGGATCCTCCGTCCTCTTTGCCAGTACTAATCTTAGGCATTTCTCTGCAATGCAACAGCAATTTTGCTGCTTATTAAAATGCTCAGGTGAGCTGAGCTGAGGTATCCAACTTTCTCAGATAGTCTCAAATGCCCTTTTGTGACTTCTCCCTGCATGAAGCGCAGTCTAATTAGGACCCAACACCTGAGCCTGGCACATTGTGAGACACAAACATGCACCATGGCGGCATTTCTTTACACACCAGGTAGTCCTAGGAGTGAGCTGTGGCTTTCTGGGGAATTGCTCCCTTGATCCCTTTGTGTTTTGAGCTATCACCTCATGTCTTCCTCTGAGCGTTTTAAAAAGCATCATAAATAAAGGTGGCGGTGTTTAATTCCCCCCCCCCTTAGATTCTCTTTGTTTTTGATGAGTACTTTTTTATTGTTGTCCTTGTTTCACTATTTGTAGAGCACCGTAGGTGTATGCCCTTCTGGAGGGTGGGTGATCTGTGCCAAACAAATAATGTGTCCTTGCCCCAAATTGTCTAACAGTGTGAACAAAAACAAGCCAAGACAGAGCTTTGATTGAATGAGGTGTTGTTCTTGCTAATAACTGTTGTTTTTTTAGTACAAAACAAAATCCAAAACATTTTGTACTAAGTAGTTAAAAAAACAAACTCCAGTGCACTGAAATTCTACTTCTTGTAGCCTAGTACAGCATCTGCATTGGGGTTAATTGTTGGCACGTACTTTATCTCTGCGTTGCTTTTTCTTGCAGAATTTCCGTTTATAATCCTTGCCTGATGGGTTGATTGAATGATGCAGTGTCAAAAGTGTAGCTGTAAATATGGCTATAACATAGTGTCTTCCATTCTTTAGTGTTTTTGTTTTGAAGAGTACTTAGTCATTTACTTATCATGATGTCATAATCTTATAACTTGCATGTGGATAAACATGGCTTTTTATGATAGTCTTTCCTCCAGAGAGTTGACCGTCTGAACTTTCTTTAAGAGTGGCAGATGTTGACTTAAGAGGCTGTTCAGTGAGTCAGTTGTGTCATAGAATAATGGATGTGGTGGACAAATGAGAAAACAGGAGCTCCTGGAAGAAGTTTAGTCGAGGATAAGGAGTCTGATTATAAATAATTGTATATCTGCAGGTGTCTCAATGCTGCTGTTTTAATGTCTAAAGTAAGATGGATGTGACTGACTGAAAGGTCTGGGGAGTAGTCAGTAAACAAACAGTCGTAACTGAAACTTTCATGTTTGGTCTCAGCTAGCCTCAAGAATGGTGGGTTTTCAATTTTTTTCATTTGTGGACCTCTAAATAATTTTGAATGAAGGTGGTGGACCCTTTTGGAAATCTTAGACTAAGTCTATGGGTCCTAGGTTGAAAATGATTGAAAGAAAGATCTGTTTTCTAATAGCAACTAAAAATGCAAGGAGGAGTGTGTCTCAAGTTTTTCAGCCCCTTGCCCAGTAGCCCCATACAAAAGATAATTACTAATGTCCACTCTTCCATGTCTTACTGCTTTGTTGTTGTGCTTCTGAAAGGCAAAATGTGTCACTGGGCGCAGTGTAGTTTTTTTACTGTCTGCTTTGCAGTTCTTCTCTGAAAGTGTGTATGTAATTAATACCAAAAAAAAACAAAACAAAACAAACAAACACAGAAATCCAGCGCTACTACCCTGGCATTTAGATAGTGGACAGTAAAATAAAGATGCATTGCATATGTCCAATGACTTTGCAGTAGGATTGCTGTGCTGGGTTTGAACGTTTGTGGGTTTTTTGTCCTGGACCCTATACTAAAAATATTTAGTGACAAGTTTAAAATGTTCAGTTCCAGAAGAAGCAACTTAGAAATTGCTCAAGGAGAGCATGACCCATTGTTTCCTTCTGATCGCGAGCATATTAGTCATAGATTGCTTTCTTTGTAGAAAGCCACCACTCTGTCTTGCTTGTGCCATAAGGGAGACCTGTGTTGAACCCTGCAGCAGAAGGGACCTGGGTTCTGTTGTTGGTCCTGCACCACCTTGCCCATTTGCCTTTAACATCTCTGTGCCTCAGTTTCCCTGGCACTGGAGTTACTTGTTTTAAGAAGATGAATGGTAATCACTCCTTTTTTGTGAACCTCTTTGAGCTTTAGGATGGACCTGATCCGAAGCCCAGTCAAGTCCTTAGGTACTAAATATTTTGTCATTCAGTGAGATTATAATAAGGTAAAGTTTTCTTTTGAGAAGCAGTATGGATTTGTTTTCTAGCTCTCTTGTGAAACTCCTTCTTAACATTTTAAAAAATGTTAAGAATTTGGGTATTTAAATATGGACTACTCTGGTTTTAGTCATAGGTGTGCCAGATTCTGCCTCCACAGGGCCTGTTTATTGGCCACTGTCTAGGAGGGCAGATTTCTGGCTTAAATAATGAAAAGAGCATTTGTTGGTAAATGTAATATTATTTAAATGGTTTATATAATGTATTTATCTATGTGCCAGCTGTGAACAGTCTTTTTAAAATAAGAGTCTGTGTCTTCTCTGCCTTCCTGAGGTAGCACAAGAGAAGTAAATCTTTTAATGCTTCATTTTCATTTCTGAGGTCTTGTCTTGCTAGGAGGAGAAAGGAAAAGTAAATTTTTTCCCTCCTCTTTTTGTTTTGAGCATTAGCTGGAATTGGGTGGCAGAGTTTCCATATTTTGCAAGCAATGTGTATTTCTTCATTAATATTAATGACCTCTTCCTTCATCCCATTGAGTGCTATTTAACCTGCATTTCATTATATTAGTGCTTGATGGTTCAGCAGGGATTCCTGATCTGGTGCTATTTGCTGTAGGGATATATTGGAGTAATCTTTGGCATTTGGTGATCCAGGAGCCTGCATACCACAAGTACATGAGTTGATGATAGAAGATTTGAGTGGAAGTGCCAGCCTGTCAAATTGTGCTCACCCCTAGCTGCAATCGTGACACAAATGTCTGAGCTGACATTTATTTTAAAGTGAAATTGGTACTTGCAAAATTCTCCAGTGTCAGGTCAGATGTAACAGGGAGAGTTAGCACAGGCTTCCAAGCATAGACCTTGGCCTCTGTTCGTTAGACACTAGAGCACTTCTGTGGCTCAGAAGCAGGATCGTTCTCTCTGGCTTCACTTCCATGCTTGAAATGCTATTGAGAAGGAGAATTGTACTGCTGAACTTTGTGATATGGCATCTTTTTTGACTGAGGCGGGATTGAGATTTAGGTCACTTAGCAGTGACTAATTTTGGTCATTACTGACCTGCAAGAAGACTGGTACTGCAGACATGAGGCACTCCAGGTTCCACCTTAATCCAGCCAGATTGGGTACGAGATCTCAGGATGTTGTGTTTGGTTTTCTTGGCTCTGGAAGTCTCTGTGTTGACAGTTCGCTGTACCAGTATCAAATGGGGCACTTGGCATTTGGATTAACAATAAATGAGGCCATTTAAAACCAAACATTTGCCTTCTAGAACACCTCTGAAAAATTCCATATGCATATAATTAAATACTTGTTTTGCCAACTCTTAAACTCTTTGGTGCCAAGTGAAGATGGCAGCACTGATGACTCAGAAGTGTGAAGCGGTTTATAGGGTTAGAAGTGCCTTTCTCTGAAGTCATTTGATAAGCCGCCTCTTTGAAATCCAGACCTCATTTGGTTTTGGTACATGATCAAGGAGTGTGATTTAACCCAGGTTTGAGGAAATGGAATCCTCAGCTCCAACAAAGACTGTGTATACGTTTGCTTTTTCTTCCATGAAGAAAACGAGGAAGGGATCTGTAGCATCAAAAAGGCGGCCGGTCTAGGGAGAATGTATGGATTCTTCCTCAGCTGAAACTGGCAAGATTTTCATATTTACTTGCTAGAAACTGCTGATTACTATACATCCATAGATGCAGGATGTTGAATAAAGGGAAACTTCATAGGCCAAATATTATTTTTTTCTGTCTTTGATTTTTTTTCCCCTCTTTGACTAGCCAGTTTTTCCTTATATACTTTGATATCTATCATTCAGTTCTTTATCAGAGTCCATGTTTTCCCTCTTAAACCAATTTTGCATATTACTATTTGTACTCTTTAAAATCTCTCTGTTTTCTTGAAAGCCTCTTTCCCGTCCCCCCTGATGGTATTTTTTTTTAGATTTGACCTCTGTCTCCTTGTGTACTAGGTTTTGTGTTTTTTTTCCTGTTTTCCTTTCTGCTATATCTCCCTGTCTTCTCTCTTTTCCATCTCCCAGGGATGAAAGCTGGATCTCGGGTCCTGTTTGTTCTCCAGATACCAGTGAATTGCAAGCCCTGATGTTTTAGGAAGGATGGGCAAATATTACAACTGTCGATATACAGCTCCATAATTTTCAGAAGAAAGTGCAGTGTTGTTGTAGCCATGTTGGTCCCAAAACATGTAAAGAGAGAGTATCTTTTTAGTGGACCAACTTCTGTCAGTGTGTAAGAGAAGTTTTCAAGTTTCTGAAGAGCTCTTCTTCAGGTCTTTATACCACCCACATTGTGTCTCAGAAGAATTTGCAGCAGCCTTTCAGTCTTCGACCAGACTTTAGTCTGTGTATATCTGCCATTCCCATTTCACTTCAAATAAGCCAAAATAAAAGTGAATAAAGAACAGCTCATTTGTAGCCAAAGCACTTTAATTAAATTTTAAAATTAGTCAGATTAGGCCTGCTGGCTTTAAATATGATGTTGAACACCATTCTGTTAGCTAGGGCATTCCTTGAAGAAGAAATCTTCCCTCATTCCCCTCTAGATAGCACGTTTACTCAGTACCACGACATCTGCCCAAAATGACCTCAAAGAGTGTTCAGAATGCTGGGGAATTCTGGGTAGTGATCAGTCAGTAAGCACCTCTTATGTGCTAGAATTCAAACACACTAACTTATGGTGTGGTCTTTCAACAAGGATGCAGCTGATCTTGGTGCTTCTTCCTTAGCCATGTTCTGAAAAGAAGGTGCCGACTTAGGCAGGATCATTTGGGATTAGCTGTAAATAAGAGGTGGAGAAGCAGGAACCAGTGAAGTATAAGCTGTCCCTCTGCTGTGTTGGGTTTAGGCTGCCTACATTGTGGACAAAGTGGAGAACTGAGAACTGGAAGAGAGGCCGTCTAGGGTGCAAAGAAAACTTAGGTAGCTCTAGGCCCCAGTGCTTGTCAGAAATTTTTGTTTTTCTGTCTTGTATTGCTTCTCCATTGTCAGGAGATAAAGTGACTTTCCCCTATGGATCTGAGCACTGCTCAGCCAGCAGAATATAAAGTCACTTCTTGCTTTGCGCAGTAACCTGAACATACCAGATTCCCTTGAGTTTCATAACCAGTAATGGATATTTCACATTGAGCACTTCTTGCCTTGGATCTGGGTCCTTTTTAACAACATCTTTTACGCGTCACTTGTTGAAAAATGGGTTGAGTTTCAGAGTAACCTTCCTTTATACCAAATAGAATCCCTCTATTTATTCCTCTCCCCTCCTTTCTTTCAGTGGGGCATTAGTTGAAGCTGTGATTTCTTGTTCATAATGTTACTGGTCTGTGAGACACGATCTGGAAGCTCAGGGGGCAGCAGAGTGGGGAACGGTACAAAGTGTATTAAATACAGTTAGAACTTTTGATTGTCCTGAACACCCCATGATTTACTAAGAGGGCAAAAATCTAAATTCTAATGAAAGTCCAGTGCTTTGGATCATTGTTTTAGACACCAGTCACACTTCTTCAGTTTTAGCAAGTCATTTTAAGGTTGCTTAAAATGTATCCATCCCAGAGTGTCTGTGTGAATGTACAGTCACTAACACGGTACACTGAGCACTCTTAGAATTATTTCTAGGTCACGATCCCTGTAGAGCTCTGCTAACAGTGACAGAGGCCAAACCCTTATTACTTGTATTTGAAAGAAGAGGAGAGCAAAAAAAAAAAAAAAAAATTGGCTAATTGCTTATGTGCTAAAAAAATGCATTTTTCCATCAAACAAACCTATCTAGATTGAATGTGGCAGACAATTTCAGCTGAATTAAAAATAGAGGAGGGGACTTGAAAGTCTAAATGAAAAGTGACTATTTCATTTCAAACTGTAGCTGGAACTGTTTGTTTAATGAAAGGGTAGAAACATGCAAAACCCTCTTCTAAAAAAGATGAAAGACCCCCTCCCCCTGAAAAAGCCCCAAAAGCTTTTGGTTAAACAAAATAATAATTTTTTTTCCAAACACAAAAAGAGTTTGACTCTTAAACAGATGTTTTGATTTGCTGTTGCAATATGACCCGACCCCATGTCTTACACTCCCTTGCGTTTATTTTCATCCCATTCTGTAAGTTTCCCCTCTTCAAAGTGTCCTGAAGTGGGATTTTTCTCCCACAGAAGCTCATGCAATAAATAAATCTGTTAGTCTTTAAGTGCCACAAAACTCCTTGCTTTTTTTGCTTTCCTAGACTAACACAGCTGCCCTTTTGGAACTTGAAAAACCAGTTTGCTAAGTCAGCTCTATTTCGAAGGTGCCCATTGTAACCTAGACATTAGTACCCGTATGTTGGGGATTTTTCAGGAGACGGCCACACACATTGAACCCACAGTGGTGAATAGGCTGAGAACCATTGATCTAGAGGTGGGGTGAGTAATATCTCTTACAGGATCAACTCCTGTTGGTGAGTGAGGCAAGCTATTGACCTACACAGAACTCTTCTTCAGGCCTGTGGGTTGACAGTTGCTGGTGCCATCACTGCTGTTTAGGACCTAAGGAAAGGCTCTGACAAAAGGGCTGCACTGTGATCTGAAGGCTTGTGAGCATGTTGCCACCAAACCTCAAGCTCAGCCTCCCCTCTGGTGGTGGTTGCTGTACCAGCAGTGCCTTTTGATTAAATCCAGCCTGACTCACATTTTTGTAGTGTGTTTGTGAGTTCCATGGAGTCACAGTGCAGTTGATTCAGCTGTTTTGCCAGCGTGTTCATCCACTCACGTGCAATCCTCCCCCCCCCCCAACTACCACAGAAATCACAGAACCTACAAGTCCATGCAGCTACAATTATGGTGCTTCACCAGGTTGTGTGTCTGTGGATTTGTGAAGCGGGGGTGAGGGTGGGGGTGTATTTAGGCCAGCTTGTGGCAGTGGGCAAGCTCTTTGTGTTGCCTTTTTTATGGACTGTTGTTGGGAAGAAGGAACTGTTAGCAAGAAATGACAAGGGGACGGGTCCAGTTGCGCTCATGCAGCGGAATACAGAGGAAAAAGAATGATCAGTTGTGCTTTCACTATTCCAGTGGTTCCCACCCTTTTCTCTGCCATGGCACAACTTGATACTGATAATTATTTTGAGGCACGCCACCCATATAATCTCCAAATAGTCTTATGAGTATTCATGAACCAATCCAGAACTCTCAGTAGTTTTTCAAAAAACTCTGGCACACTTGCTTATGCATGAGGGCACCAGGTGTTCCAGTAAAACTTCCACTGAATAATGGGTGCCTCTTCCACCCCATCTGTTTTGCTATTGGACTTTTTAATCACCTGAGGGCTGGGATGGCACACCTCTGCTTTCTGTGTGACACCAACTCTAAAATTCTCTTATCGTTCAATAGGCAATTGTGATCTTGTTTGCTAAATGTAAATATGTCTAGCCTGGATCTAGCTGATCAGGTGCTGTTGTGCTGTGTTAAACTTACCAAGACATTTCTTGGTACAGTAGAAATCTCAGCGCCATCAGATGTATTAATCCATTGACTTAATAGCACCATTGACTTTGAATGTCTAGTTTTTTTTTGTGGGAATGAAGATGGAACCAAGGTTTAGGATTTGATATCAATACATATATCCACCGTCTGTGTGATTCTGTAGCATGTCTGTTTAGAAACTTGGGCTGTCTGTACCTTGAGGTAGGGGTGTGACTCCCTTCTCAAGTAGACACATACTCTCACTAGCTGTTATTAAGCTAATGTCTTAAAAATAGCAGTGTGTCCATAGTAGGATAGGCAGTAACAGGTGCTCATGAGGTTCAGTCAGGTTTGGAATTGGGGCAGTGAACGAATACCCACGCTAGCTGCTGCTTTTTCACCTATAGCTGTACTGTTATTTTTAGTGCACTAGCTTGGTGAACACTAGGCCAGGTCTACATTGGCTGTGGAATTCAGCAGCAGTAGAGAGATGTGTAAGTTGTTGATGTAGCTTGCGCATCTCCTTTCAAATTTGTAACACCTACTTACTGCGATGTCTCCACTGTGCTGAACTGATGTGAAATGCCCTCCTGTTGACTCCATCTTACTCCTCTTGAGACAGTGGTCTTAATATGTCAACTTCTGAATCCGTTGAGCAGGCCTTCACTGGCAACTCAATCAATTTAGAAAGATCAAACTCACAGCAGTGAATTTGCAACCATCAGTGTAGACCTGGCCTAGGTTCCAAGTGTGCCTGTTGAAGCTGGGAGTCCACGTCCCTCGCTCCATATGTGGACTTACCCTGGGTCAGTGCTTCTACCAATTTTGCCTCCTCTCTAAAAATTTTGGGATTCAGTCTTTGGGATTCAGATAATTTAAAAATAGATTTGGAGTTCCTTTCTCAGTCTGAAACTCATTAGACTAGACCAGGCCTCAATCAGTCTGTTTCTGATCACCATAGTAACCAGTTTTAGTAGCCTGTTGCCTCACTCTGCTGCAGAAATGTAATGGAGGAGCACCCTCTTGTGACCAAAAGTAAAATTGCTGGCACCTACCTGAGAGCCAATTTTGTCCACCAGTGGGCTATTCATAAGTCATAATTACAACAGTTGCAAACATTTATATGAAACTGACATCTCTTCTAGTTGTTACTTGCAGCCTCTATTTAATCTGGGGGCTTCAATTTTAAAAAGTCAAAGCACTGATTTGCTAGCTATTGTAAAGTAGATTAATTACTCTTTTAAATATTCTTTGTTAGTACTATTTGTCTGTAAGAAATTGTTTCACACTGAAGTTGGATTGTATGTGGTTAACTAAATAAGGGGTCGGCAATTAGAATGTTGTATAGAATCAGATTTTTTTATTCAATTGGTGAGTGATGTTTTGCTGTTAGGAAGCTTCTCCCTTCCCACTTCCTGGAGGTTCCATGTGTAGTCTGCCATGACATAGAATGGTGTAAACAAAACGCCACATGCTCCCTGGGACACACCTTCCAAGTACATTGCTTTCCTTTCTCCATTTAGGATTAAAGTATCATGTAAATGTGGCTCTTGCTCCATGCAGCCAGTATGCAGATAACTTATGTTAAAGGAATGTTTCTCTTCCCTTTCCTTCCAGGGTCAGCAGTCTTCAGGGGAGGACATGGAAATATCCGATGATGAAATGAGTTCTGCACCTATCACCAGTGCAGAATGTGCCAAAACCATTGTGGTGAACTCCTCTGTTAGCAACTCTGCTGTGATGACTCAGTCAATACCCATGCCCCCACCAGGCTTCCCTCCACTTCCACCCCCACCCCCACCCCAGCCAGGTTTCCCTATGCCACCGCCTCTACCGCCACCGCCTCCACCAACTCATCCAGCTGTCACCGTCCCACCACCTCCACTTCCTGCACCACCTGGGGTCCCACCGCCTCATATTTTGCCACCGCTTCCTCCATTCCATCCTGGTATGTTTCCTGTCATGCAAGTGGACATGATTAATGTTCTGGGCAACCAGTGGGGCGGCATGCCAATGTCCTTTCAGATGCAAACTCAGATGCTGAGCCGCATGATGCAGGCGCAGAACACATACCAGTACCCACCTTTTATGGGAAGCCGGATGCAGTTTGTGAATCTTCCGCCCTACCGTCCCTTCTCAATGGGGGCAGCTATTGGCCGGGGTCAGCAATGGCCACCGCTACCCAAATTTGACCCCTCAGTTCCACCACCGGGTTACGTGCCGAAGAAGGAGGATCCGCACAAAGCTACCGTGGATGGTGTCCTTTTGGTGATCATGAAGGAGCTAAAAGCAATTATGAAGAGGGACTTGAACCGGAAGATGGTCGAGGTGGTAGCATTTAGAGCATTCGATGACTGGTGGGACAAGAAAGAACGTCTAGCAAAGGTAGGAACTCTTAATGCTTCCCATGTAGATCTGTACAGATGGTTCTGAAGAATAAGGGTATGTCTACATGGTAACTGTTATTTCGAAATAAAATCCTTATTTTGAAATAAGTTAATTCAAATTAATAGTTTGTTAATTCGAATTAAGGGAAAGCCTGCTTTTGAAACGGCTGTTATTTCGAAAAGGTTATTTCGAAATAAGGCCGTTCAGACATGTTTCGAAACAGTTGTTTTGAAACAATGGTGTTGTTTCGAAACAACGTGTCCAAAAGCCGTTGTTTCGAAACAACAGCTATTTCGCTTTCGTGCTAGGTTTAACAGTTTCGAAACAACGGCCGTTATTTCGAAACAACGGATCCCCTTGTTTCGAAATAACAGTACGTCGTGTGGACTTGAGAAATTCGTTGTTTCGAAATAAAACTCATGTCTGAACACAGCCTAAGAGAGTAAGGGGTTTCCAAGGCCAGCCATGGGTAACTGGCAAGAGGGGGGGGTCAAATCTGAAAAAGGTAAGGATGAGTATCAGGAAAAAGTCCTTAAGTGTGAACAGTAAGACCATGGAATAGCCTTCCAAGAGAAAATGTAGATGTCCCATTAAAATTAAATTGGAGTGGAAGAATCCTAGACTAAATCAGTGGGAAATCTTATTTCACCCAACTGGGACCAGGGTTTGGCTCTGGTTGAGCTAATAAACCTGTTCTTTAACTTCCAGGATGACACAGATAGTGCAGTAGTAAAGGTTGTTTCTCTAGCTTTATTCAGCACATGCAGAAGAATGAATCTTCTGCAGAGCAATTCATCTGTGGAAACCTTTGAGTGTCTTGTTAATATTCTGTATGTGTGCTGTAAGGGTAGCTCTGTAGTGCCAAAGGGGTTACCTGTATTTTTCTATTAGAGGAGTGTTTTGGTTGGGATGGCTGCTTCTGAAGATAGTCTGGTGAAGAACATTTTAAACAAATATGTCCTTGGAACTTTTGGTTTGGAAATCCTTAGGAAAACTATCAAGAAGTAGAGAGAGATGCTTAGAAAATCAGGTTCCTTACCCTTCCCCTGCCTTCGTTTCCCCTTCTCCCTCAGTACAGTTGTTTCAGGGTCTTAAAAAAAAAAAAAAAAAAAAAGGCAGGTTTTTCTCATGAACATGCTCAGATTTGCTACAAACACAGATTTATGAATGGGCTCTCTCAGGTCACTTCAATAGGACTTTAGTAGAGAGGTGCTCTTTTAGATCAGCTGGCCAAAGTGTGAGGATTTAGTTAGCCTTTGAAATCAAATTGGGTCTTGGCTCCAAAACCAGAGACAAATGCAAGGCAAGTATTTGAAAGTTTTGCTCCATCAGTACCACCACTTTCTAATATCAGGCTTCCTTCTGGGAATGTCTGGTCTAGGAGTAAAATTTTTTTGTAGATCTGTAGTCATTCATTATGTCGTGTCAGGACTTTAACCTGCTTATGGCAGGTGTAGGCTTCCTGACCCCAACAGGGCCATAACATCTTTAACATGCAGATGGAATATATGCCTTCATTGATTAGACATTCCAGTAAGACTTTAGATGATATCTCTGCTTCCAGGGAATCCTCCTGTACTGTGACCTGGACTCTGTATTCTTCACCTTTTTTGCAGAATTTTGTTGATCTTGACTCTGTAAAACAGATGCCATATTCCATCCCAGATAGCTGCTGCATTTTAGTACTAGCTTTAAATTTCTTGTCTCCAGAACCAAGCATCCTTTTTTCTTGATTTGTATTCAAGACATTCTTTTCCTGCCAATAAATATGTATCAGAGTCAAGGTCACCCATGTTAATAAGGGAGTGAATGCATAATAAAACCACCAGTAGGTGCCCAAAGGGAAATGGGATTGCTTGAGAAGTTTGTTTAAACAAGACCCTTAACTAATCGAACAGAAACAATTGTTGGCAGAGCTCTTCAGTGGCAACTCGGTCTCTTTTACACACTTCTGCAGCAGCTAGTTGTTGTGGGGTCGTCACATTCCTGTAACCTACCGTCTAATTCAGCATCGGGAATATTTCTGAACACAGTCTGCAGAGACTCACTCCACAGGTTATGGAAAAGGTGGATAGTCTAGTAAGATTAATAACATTACGTTTATGAAAGTAGAATTGCAGTGGTGCTAGCTAGTCTCAGAAGTAGCAGAGTAGTTGATGCTTCCGGGTGTAAGATGAACATCAGTTAGTGCCTGAGAAGTCTTTGTTGGCACTTGGCTATGTATAAATAGTCTACATTAAATAAATGAGGGATTCAGAACTTCCTGTTAAGTACTGGACCCACTGTAGGGTACCATCTGGAGTGAATCCATAGTATTCTGTTGCTGTGCAGCAGGTATTATAGAGCTGCATTGAATTCCATCAGAAAAGTCCATTGGAATGGTTCACGTGTTGTCTTCTGTTCTGTGTTTGTACTGCACGTAACACACAGGTGTTCCTCAGTGTGACAGGAATACTTATAATAGCCTGATGTTGCACTAGAACTGGCTCTCCAAAGTCAATCTGCCCGCTGCTGGCCAGCAAGATCTAGTGGTCTAGGCGAGCCATTTTGATGATGATCTTGGGTCTAGTAAAAGTTAATCTAGTACTACCCGTATTCGTTGCTTGATAGCCTCATTAGACTTGTTCTGTATTAGCAGATGTGAGCTGAGCTTGAATTTTGTGTTCAACGATTACGGTGAAAGTTGACCTACTTAGTTGATGAATGGCACTAGAAGGAACTGGTCTTCAGATAATGCTTGCAAAGCATCATCATGGGATAGGTCGGGATGAATTCTAGAAATTCATCCTGGATGACCAGTCAGAAGTGAATCATTTTATCCTTCTTCACTTAAAAGTTGGCAAGAGTCACAGCTTCTTGAGATGGCAGTGTGCTGATTCTCAGCACCTCCCTGAGTTCTCTTCTCTGCCTGTTGAACTGAATTTTCCATCTGTACCTACTTTGGTTGAGCAGTGCTTTACTGCAGCTGGGTTTATCAAAAGCGAGTCTGCAGATTTGTCTATCAAGTCTCTAAGCGCCTAATATGTTTTATTTTCAAGATTTTGCCGTTTGTTTTATCTGGGCTAGGGGGGCTCTGCAGCTCTTTAGCAGTAAGGATGCCAACAGTATTAGGTAAAAATGGTCACTTAGCTTTTCTTTGACTGGCATTGTTCTTGCTCAGCTTAAATTAAAAAGAAAACAGTCTTTAATTGACAGGTCCAAAGTCATTTATTAGTTCTGCATGCTAATAAATTAAGTCTAACAAACTGGATTTGGGTCTGAAGTCCACTTGGCTTTTCTAACTTATTTAAAATTCATTAGTCTTGTCCAATGCAACACTGATCCTTCCTGGGTCTGCAGTTACTTACATAGTTTTATGCAGTCCAGGAAGATCAACAGTTGTGGGTTTCTGTGCTGTGCATGGGAATTTTTATCAAGAATGGTATAAAAGGTAAGTAGTATCCTCCAGGTGTGGTTCTGTTTGGGGTCCAGGAGTCATTCTGAGGTTCTGGCTCAGTGGTAGAAATTTAGTGTGTCATTAGGCTCCACATTAACTTAAAACCCTCCTGCTTTTCCAATTTCATTTTAATGTGGGTACTGAATTCTTAATTTCTCTTGAGATTGGAGCTGTGGATCCACCACATGGCATGAGCGAGACCTAAAATGAGCTCTGAACTTGGTGGTACTGCCCGTTAACTTTGTCAAGACTTGGTGCCACCTGCCGCTTTATGTTGCATGTTGAGGGAGTTTGAGAAAGCAAGCCTCAATCTAGCATAGTGTGTGGAATGAAAATGTTCACTGCTTTCCTTTGTTAGAACTGCTGTGGTGACTTCCCAAAGCAAGATTCTCCAGAGCAAGGAGTGAAGTAAAGCTCAGACTTCGGAAATGACTCCTGCGTCTTGCCCCTTTTCAGTGCGTGTGTTGTAGCGAGGCATCGTTCAGAAGATGCTGTCTTTGGAGAAGCTAAAGCCTGGATGGGTGATGGTCCCTCACTGAGGTGTTTGAGCAGTTTCCAGTGTCTGTGTGCCCACCAGGTGTGTTCCCTCTTTGATTGCTGTTTCTTTCACACAGGCATCACTCACACCAGTGAAGTCTGGAGAAAATAAAGATGAGGAAAAACCAAAGCCAAAGGATCGAATAACATCCTGCCTGCTGGAGAACTGGAACAAAGGAGAAGGCCTGGGCTATGAGGGAATTGGCTTGGGCATTGGGTTGCGAGGAGCCATCCGGCTGCCATCTTTCAAGGTATGGGTTAATGCTAAGTCTTCTGGATTGATGCTGCCATTGTTTTTTCTCCACAAAACACCATCACACTCACTCTTCTACTGAATTTCTTGTCAAACAACTTCCCTTGCTTTGAATCTCACCTGTAATCTTTGGGGAAGGGGAGCTCCACTATTAATTGTTCATTTGTCATAGCCTTCTCACATCACTTATGTGAATTGGACTGAGAGCTGCTCTGAGGCAATGTTTGGATACCAACCCTAAAACCGGTGTGACCTGTATTAGGAAACAAAATTTCAGCACTGTTGCAAAAGTAGTTTCTGCTAAACTGGGTTATATTCCATGACCAGTCAACATGAAGGAGATGATGCAGTTATAAACCATATTGGATCAGAACTGGGACTTGGCACTGATGTGGGGAATGCAATTCTGCTTACTTGAGTGGTTTGACACCCATTTACATTGGAATGGAATTTGGGCCTAGCTCCATTTGTAACACAGTTCAGGCTTTTTTTCTTTGCTAGGCAAATTGCCTAATCTGTGTTAGTGAAACCAGTTCTGGATTTTACACATGCTGATTTTAAAATGGGGCTGGGGGTGGAGCAGTTGGGTCAGAAGACTGCTTGCAAAATACGCTTGCCCCACTGCATCTCTCACTATGCACATTTGGATATTAAATGCTGCAAGCAATGTGCAAAGCATCAAAAATGCATGGAACTGTGTATACAGAGAGTGAGATCAAACTGGCTAGCTTGTTCAGTTTATTCCTACTTTGTGCTGGAAGAAACAGAGAAGAGAGGACAGGAATGGAGCATCCCTAAATTTGATGCTTGAAACTGTTAAATCTGCTTTGATGCTTTGTAGCTGTGGTGGGTGAACCTTTATGCCTAGAGAGCTTTGCTGCCTCTCCTTGAATTAACCAGACTGAATTGGAAGTCACAGTTTTTTCCACAGTTCCAGCATTTCTGCCTCCTGCAAAAGGCAGAAGCATGGGAAAATGATCACTGGTTTGGTGAGAGGAACTTTCTGAACACAGCCATTTGGCTCTGCTGTACTTTTAAGTAAAGTTTCAAGAGAGGGTGAGGTGTTGAGGGATGTCTTCCAGACCTAATTTCAAACTAACCTTTTGAAGTTTCTTTAGCCATCTCAGGCTTGGTCTGTGTTACCAACTTACAGCTGGGTAGCTACACCACTCAGTCCAATCCCCCAAATGCATCATTTTATTGATCTAATCCCCAGTGTTCAAAGCACTATTGTGAGGTTAGGGTTCTGTCACAAATATTTTTAGTAAAAGTCAAGGACAGGTCATAGGCAATACATAAATATTTCTGGAGGCTGTAACCTGTCCCTGACTTCCACTTAAAATAACCTGGGAGAAAGGGAACAACAGAGCTCTTGAGGCCTCCAGAGTCTCCAGCAGGCTGCCCCCTCATCAGTTGTTCCAAGCGGTGGGGCTGGCCAGCCAATCAGCTGTTGAGCAGCTGCCTGCTCCAAACCCACCCTGAAAGTCCTGCATGACCAGATTTATGTCCTTATTTGATGGGAGAGCTTCTCCTCTTGACTTAGCTACTGCCTGTTGGAAGGTAGAGCTCCTGTGCCGATGGACATGTAAATAGCATCTCCACTGAGTGCTACAACGGGGCCTCTGCAGTGCTGTAAGTGTAGACAAACCCTCGGTCTCAGATTCTGTTATATTTATCCACATCTTCGTACATTTACATTCCTGTAGGCAACAATGCAACGTGCTGGAATTGAGGTTTAGTATACGTTGGGAGACAGGCTTTCAGTTAGAAAATTTACTTTGTGAACAAAACAAAGATCAGTAGTTCTTGAAGTCAGACACTTTCTGGGAATAAAGGCTTATACAGACTACAGCTTATGTCGCATGAATAAGCCACCCCCTTGAGCAATGTAAATTACACTAATCTAAGCACTGGCATGGACAGTGCTATGTGAGTGGGAGAGCCTCTTGCGGAGGTAAATTTATTATGCTAATGAGAGCACTTCTCCCTCATTAAAGAACATCTTTGACAGAGGCACTGCAGTGACACAGCTGTAACACTTTTAGCGTAGCCCAGTGGTTCTCAGCCTTTTGCAGGAAACAGCAGTTCCCTGCCCCTTCTGCCTCTGCCTCTCTGCAACACGCTTACTGCTGTGTTGACATGGTGGTTGAGAAACACTGGTGTAAGCTATCCATTAGATAATCTAGGAGAATAAAGCTGGTTTCTTCTTAATGCAGATTTGTGTTCTTTGTTCAGGTGAAGAGAAAGGAGCCACCTGAAGCTGCCTTAGCAGGAGATCAAAAGAGAATCAGACCCTCCACCTCCGTTGATGATGAAGATGAAGGTTTGCAATCTACATTTAATTGATACATAAACACAGATGCAAACTGCAATAGCTGAATTCCATTAAACGTCTGAGCTGCACGTTAACTCACAGTTAGACACACAGTAAAGAGTATGAGCCAAAATTCAGCCTTTCTTAAAGCTGTGATCAGCTCGATGACACCTCCTCTGGAATCCCTTAAATTTTCTATGCCACAGTGTTCTTGTAACTCCACCTTTTGGTTCTGCTGCTGCAGAGCCGGCCAGCGAGAAGAGGGTGCTCAGGTGAGTGTATCACACACATTCCAGGGCCATGTTTATTCTACCAGTACTCAGACAATTATGGAAGTATGCACAGGAAAGGCAACTTGACCTAGAGACTTTGTTTAAAAACCAATTTATTTTTGCTTAAAAATGGTTTATTTGCTAAATTGGGGGTGAGAGGTATCTATATTCACCTTAATCCAAACAGCACAGAGGAAAAAGATATAAGTAAAGGTCAACTGAGGCTCTCTCTAAGACCAATGGGCAGTTTACTCTCCCAAAGACACCTGATTGATCATTCAGCTGAAGTACAGAAGCAAGAGGTTTTATAACTAAGCTGTTTTGTTGAAGTCATTCTAAACATACAAGAATGAGAAAGTGCTTTAGATGTGGCTGTGTGGATAGATACTTAGTTTCAGTAAACAAAGAAATCCCTCTTAACAGTCTAAAGTTTAAACCAGACATCTAGTTCTTTGTGTTCACACCAGTTAGCAGGGCACTGGAGGACCCCCAGTTATTGATCCTCTGGTTCTTCCTTCCCTGTTGGATCAGTGGAATGACCCACAGTTCCTGACCAGCCAATATGCAAGCTACATACATGGCCAGCGCTACAGTGTAGTGCTTCAAGCACCGTTGTCATGGCACCATCAGCTACTAAAGGGCTAAACGTTGTGATGCTGTCCAAGTCTCAGGAAGCTTGTGTTGAACCCTAATGTAATGGAAAGGGCTTTTTAACTTTTAACTCTTCCCTTAGTAGTGGACCCCATTTTTACCCCTTACATTTACCTTCTGAGCTCTGTTCTGAGTCACACACCAAATTTGAGTCCCTTTCTGAGGCTGCAAGCATCTTCCTCTTCTTCAGGTGCAAAACAGGTCAGAACTACGCAGAACAAACCCCCTCACTCTAGCGGCCAACCTTCCTATGGAATGGGAGTTTTGGCAAGACCTTGCCCCAGAGAGTGGATCTACCTGCTTCCCACACAATGGTCCACCTTCTCCTAGGCCTCGTTTTCTATATTAGCTGAGTAATGGGGGCTTTGTGCCCTCTTCGAGGGGCTCCCTGGTAATGCTTGCAATGAAAGGAGAAGAACTCAGAGGAAGAGTTCAAGTTGCTTTTTACCCTCCTTTTATTGAGCCTTCTGGCTTTCACTGTAACAAACCCCAAACCCTGTATTTGGCAGTCCACAGTTCATCAGCTGCACCTGCTTTTAATCCTAGCATTGCTGCCTTTGTCCAGATTTTGGACCAAGTAAAGGTTGGCAGGTTGGCTGTAAATCTGTGGTCTATGAACAGTTAACAGTAAATCCGTGCATGAAGGCTAAATTAAGGCAGAATTCTAGGGTCCAGGCCCACTGACAATAGGGGACCCAATGCAGCAGGAGTTCATGATAAACTAAGGCTCTAAGCGGGGTAAGACTAACAAAGTACCAGGGAAGAAGAAGCTGGTTGGGAAAGGGCTGTTAGGGAGTCTCTGCCAGCTGATGTTTAGAGAAGATTATTTTAATTTTAGTGGTTTGGGGCAGCTTTGGTGATGGGTTCCTTGCGGATGAACAAACCCTAGCTCCTGTCCTTAATGTAGCTGGTCAAGGTGGTGGTAATGGTGTGAGGGGCAGCGTTTCAAAATCCTGGGCTTCCTTCAGTGTTTTGCTTGATGGGCGGTGATGCATCTCTTCCGCTCCTCTCCTACTGCTGTCCTTGGCACTGCTCTGTTCCTCCCAATGCACCTTCACCATATGAAGGATCTAGACTTAATTACCACCTTCATACTAATGACTCTCAGACCTGCTTCTCGGACCCTGACCAGCCTCACTCTCTCCAGCACCACATCCCACTTTGTCTGGCTGACCTCTCCTCGTGGGTGTCTTGCCATTAAACTTAAAATTAACAGAACCAAAACTATGCTCTTCTGTTCTTTTTTTTCTTTCCCCTTCCTCTGTCTTGATTGACAGCACCACTGTTGGTCCACTTATTCAACAAGCCCCTGACTGGATGTCATTACTGACTTTGGGCTTTCTGAAATCCTACCTTCCCAGGTCTTATTCAAATCTTCCTGCTGCTCCCATCACATTTCAGGGTTTGGCCTTGGCTCTTCATTTGTACTGCTAAAATACTTGTTCTGAATCTTGCAAGCTCCTGTCTTGACTACTTCAGTTCCCTCCTCTCTGGCTTTTGTAGTCCACTGTGTACCCTTAAAGTCTATTCAAAATGCTGCTGTCACAGATCTGCCTGTTCATTATTCTGACCATGTCACTTGCCTCTTTGAATCTCTCCAGTAGCTCCTCCTTCACTGATCTTTTCTGTCAGTGAAGGTCCTTTGCAACTGTCCCTTTTTCTTGTTTCTTGTGTCGCCTCTCCCAATCTGCTGTGTGAGATTTGTGAGCTGTGACCATCCACTTCTTCCAGAAGTGTCTTCTCTCTCTTCCTCACTGCCACTCACACACGGCATGTCCACTCCAAACTAGTCTAAAAAGCCAATTGCCCCATCCCCCAGTAAATGCCTCCTCAAGACACACTTCTGCTGGACTGCCTATGATAAATTGCCAGCTAATGGCTGTGCAGATTACTAATAGGTAATGATATCCCTAGTAGTTCTTGTTGATTTGTATCATAAAACTGACACGATGTCTGCTGATTGTGCACACGGCTAGCCCCTGTAGCCTCATTCTCCCTCCCCTTTTCCTCCTTTTGTTTGTTACACACCCTTGTTCCCTGCCTCAAATCAGAGCGTGGGGCGAGGACTGTCCCTTGCACAGCACAGTGGGGTCCTAATCCTGACTGAAAAATTTGGCCACTGCTATGATAACTATTAACAAAGATGATAGGTGCTCACAGAGGGCAGTTGGATCTTTTGAAATCAGGGTTTTAATTACAGTTCCCTTCTGTTATTTCCGCTTACCAGAGTCAGAAAGAGACAGAGACATGGTGGATATTACTACAGACCTGTCTAAGAAAGACGTAGAAGCGGTAGGCCTCCGAAGGAGACCAGCAAGACCGTTGCGGCTAGACAGCGAGGGGGAGGAAGGGGATGAGACTTCAGGTAAAGAAGAAGAATCATCATCATCTGAAAAAGAAGATGAACCGGAGGAAGAGGGAGGATTGGTGAAAACAGCACCTGGCAAGGTGATTCTCCCCACTGCATCACGTAATTAAACTGTAGAACTTTCTAACCCCTAGTCTCAGCTCTAATCACTAGACCATACTTATTCATAACTGTGGTTAGGGTAGCTAAGATAAAATTGTATGGGCTACTTTTCTGATATTTGATGTAATTTTCTCCCTAGCTTAAAACAAATCTCTTCCCATCCCCATTGTATAATATTACCAACATAGTATCTTACAGAAGTAGGCAAACACTGTCAGTTAATTTGTCTTTTATTTGATTTTATTGGAACACAACTTCTGAGGGTCTGAACTGAGGTGCATTGGATTTTGTGTCCAGCATTATTAGCGATTTAGGTTTCTAGACTGCTCTCATTGCCACAGTATTGGAAATTTTGAAGTAAGCATTAAAGCCAATGCAAGAAGTCAACGTATTTTTCTAATCAAGAGTTGTCACTAAACACAAAAATGTTTAATGCCAAAGGAGGAAGAGGATGAGGAGGAGGAAGAGGAAGATATTGATGATGAGGGAGAAGAAGATGAAGAAACAGGAGTAGAAACAAGTGAAAAGGAGGACGAGCAGGACTCTGAGGAAGGTATGCACTCTTACTAGAAACAACGTGAACTTTAGCTTTTGGTTCAGGTTCACATTTTTGTTAATTGTAGAATTGCTCACATCTAGGCCTGCTCTTAAGCTTGCATTCCCACTCAAGTACATATAACAGGGTTGATATCATTGGACATATTCTAACTCTTTGCACATAGATGGAGTCTACAGTAGTGGGTATAACAGCAGTCTCAAGGTTTTGATTTGGTGGGAGACTAAAATTTGATTTTTTTTTTTAATGCAGTATAAATCCACCCCCCTACCCCAGCACCAATAATTAGTTTTAATAGTATAGAGAATAGTTTTCTCCATATGGGCTTCATCCAAGCTCGTTAGAAGGGCACAAATGTTTGTTGTGCTTTCTAGAAGCTTTTCTTGGGGAGTGCAGAGCTTCAGAGAAGGACAGCTTTGTTTTATATAAATTAAAGAAAAAAATATTTTCCCATACTGATCTTTTCCCCCTTACGTGAGTAATATTTTTGTTTAAAGAAATCCTTGAAAACCAGGAGGAATACCCCCCTCAACCTTATCCAGTGGATTAATTTCTGTAGTTTCACAATGTTTGTTTAATGAGGTCAGAAAAGAACAACAATAATAGTCTCTTAACTTTTTACAGAAGACATAGTGAGTCCCACATCTTCCAAAGCTGAAGTTGAATCATCTGATGAAAGTGAGGACTCCTCAGAATTTGAGTCGAGTTCTGACTCGGAAGAGGAGGACGACGACGACGATGACGAGGAGGAGGAAGAAGAGGAGGAAGAACAGGAGGAAGCTGAAGAGCATGATAGAGAAGTCATGGCTGCTGAAATAGAGTTTGAGTCTGCTAGTCAAGAACAAGCAGATGAAGAAAAAGAGACCATCCTGGAGCTGTTCCCAGTGGAAGACTATATGGAAACAACAAACCTAGGACTAGAGGCACCAGTTGTGGCCATGAAAGAGGAAGAGCTGGAAGAAATCAAGCCAGGCCAAGATGAAAGTGCTGACCAGCCAGATCAGTCTAGTGTTGCTGAAGGTTTGGTGGTCATGGAAGGAGACCAGGAAGTAAAGCTAGTGCTGCCCCCTGTCTGCGTAGCAGGTACAGTGCATTTTGTCCTCGTTGCTGTGGTGTCAAAGTACAGTGTTCTCCCGGCATCCAAGTCTACATACTTTGGGTGTCCTGTTCCTTTCTTCTTCTTATCTCACTAATAATAGATTGGCCCTATTGGTGTCTTTGCTGGGGAAGGAGGACTGAGTCGAGCTCTTGATCATCTGGCAAGGTCTGCTGCTGAAAATGCTCTGTGCATTGCACCCAAGAGTCTTATCTTGTATCAGTTTAGTGGCAGCATCCTTCCAGAGCACAACTGTCTTAGGATGTGTCTGCCCTGTAATACAAAACCTGGGGCACTGAGTCTCAAAGCCCAGATGAGTGGCTTGGACAGCAGGGCTGTAAACTTGCAGCATGGACGCTCAGCTGTGTGTGCTTATTTAGTCTGGTGCCTGGAATCCTAGACCCTGCAACAGGAGTAGGAGCAGGGTTTGTGGCTCAGAGCCCAGCTCCAGCCTGAACCTGAGCATCTAAACAGCTGCTGTTAGCCCCACCACATGAGTGAGTGAGGTGACCCTTGTGCTGGGACCCAGTGCTGCAGGTGTTCAGTCACACGCCCTTGGTGGTCTGGGAATGAATAAGTGGCCTGTGTAGTAGCTTTGAGCTGTGGTTCTCAACCCACAGCCTACTAACACACACCCTTTCCCCAGTAATTCACTAATGCTTTTTATGGCTGTAAGAAACCAGCCAAGATTTTTGTAAGTAAAGCACTCTGTAAGCAGCAAGCCTTGGTTCCAGCCTCTATTGTGCCTAATCCCCAATTGATAGTGTGTTTGTTGGTGATCCATGAGGGATCTCTGTGGTAGCTTCAGGGTTCTAATTACTTACTCTCTGTGCTTCCAAAATGGAAAGCGGCAGAATTTTCACAGTCTTCCAGTGAATTTGAGCTGGGTTGATAATTACAGTATCTTTAACATGTACATATTAGGAAAAGATTTGTAACTTAATGGACATCATTCTCTTTTTCTCCCCAGTGGAACAGTCTGAACTGGATATTGAGCTGGAGCCGAAGGTACTAGAGGGTCCAAAACCTGAGTCTCAGGATGAAGAAGAGAATCTCTGTCCTGCAGCATCAGTGGGGGTCTTTGGAGAACCTCCACACAGTAAGAGCAGCTTCTTCCATAAGTCAGATGACAGTGACTTAGAAGCCCAAGTTAAAGCAAAACTACTATCCACAGCAGAGGAGGACAGGCTGCCATGGACTCCTGGACGGGACATAGTGGTCCATGTGGATTCTGATGCTCCCTTACTTCCAACTCATAAACTGCCACCCTCTACGCTTCCCCTTCCATCAACACCTGGTAAAGAGGAACCTTTAGTTCCTCCAGAAAATTTTCCTGAACACTTAACTGTGACCAAAACAGCAGTGGAAGAGGAGCTTCCTAGGACTCCCGGGCGGGATATTATGGCCAAGTCTTCACATGGCTTTGTAAAGTCCCAGAGTACTGACACAGTTCCAGCCACACCAGGAAGTGATGCTCCCCTTACAGGAAGCAGCTTGACTTTAAGTTCCCCTCAAGTCCCAGGGAGCCCCTTCTCCTATCCATCCCAGTCTCCTGGGGTTAATAGTGGCATTCCTCGGACACCTGGGAGGGATTTTAATTTCACACCTACTTTCCCAGAGCCTGGTGCAACCCTTCCTTGCCTGCTGTCTGGCAAGAAACCATCAGAAGATGAGCTAGATGATAAACATTTTAAAGAACCTCTTAGTGCTTCCCGGATGGTCAGCATGAACAGTGTTCCCTCCCCAATTCCGTTTGCTAGCCCTCCAGAGGCTGATTTCCACACAGACATAGACTTGCCTCCTGGTGAACCAGTATCTGTAGCAGTCCTGCCATGTATGCCAGTGGATGGAAAGACATCCATGGAGGAGAGCAAGGCAACCATGAAATCTGTTTTGCTCTCCCCAGAAGCACCCATAGTGTCTCTTCCTCCCCCTCCTCCCCCTTCTCCTTTGCCCGTCAAAAGGAAACCAGGTCGGCCAAAACGATCACCCCCTTCGGTCCTCTCATTAGAGGCCTATCCCAGCAAAACTTCAGAATCTCTTCCCATCCCAGTTGCCTTGACTGAAAGTGCTGTGAGCAAAGAGTTGTTGAGTGGACATCCAGCTGCTTTTTATGGACTGAAAGATCCTGAAGCAGTCACCCTAGACTTCAGGAACGATAGCCTCCATGAGAAGGTAACCGCGGAGGCTATAGCAGAAAAGCTTCCGTTTAAGGAACTGGAGAATCAGTGGAATGAGGACTTCAAAGAAGAGGAGGCTCAGATGAAACCTAAAAGACAGTGGCGAAGGCAGAAAAAGACACCTGAGGACATCCCTATGATTCCTTCCCCTGAATATTCTCCTCATCAGCACCAGTTTAGGCCCCGCTCTGAGTTTGAGGAAATGACCATTTTGTATGATATTTGGAATGGAGGAATAGATGAAGAAGATATTAAATTCATGTGCATCACATATGATCGCTTGTTACAGCAAGATAATGGTATGGACTGGCTCAATGATACCCTTTGGGTATACCATCCTTATATCCTTTCACGCTGAGGTTCTGGATTGGACCTAACACATAAAGTTGACTTAGAAGAGGTGGTGCATTGGTTATTATTTGAATCGTAATTTTCCTGTTATAGTATCAAGTTCATTGATGGTGTGAGTACTGATTTAATAGGGTTGCACCTGCTTATACCATAGTGAATTTGGCCTTTATAGACTATTTCGTCTATGGAATTGGAGGAACAAAAATACCAAGGCGGTTGACATTGCAGTATTTTCCAACTGAGCAAAAACCCAAGACTGTGGGAATATTCAGAGTACTTATTCTTTTGATGTATCCCTGCCAGTTGGTAGCGGTTCTGTCTGTGTGTAAAGTGGAGACTTTTGAGGTTTGCTTGTGGTTAGCTTCTGTTCCTCAGCCCTAAAATGTTTTTTATAGGCTGAAATTTGCTATAGAAAACCACTCACCACCTGCCAAAAGTTAACTTGTTTGTGGTGCTCAGCTCTCAACTGCCTTTGACTTACCATTTTATTATGGATACCTAATCATTTGCAATATGGTAGTCAAATCACTTATGATCTAGCTAAATAGTTTTGGATATTTTTTGTGGGGCATGGAGATAAGCTACTTTTGAATCAAGCCATTGCTCGTATGCAAAATTAATTTAAATGTCTATTTTAGTGCATGTCTCTTCAAACTTTCTTTTTAAAATAGACAGATAGGTCCTAGCCCTGCCTTCTGTAGTCTCAAAATGCTCTGGTTAAATTTTTTTAGACTGAAATAGGAATGCATATAGATGCAGGCTGGGAGGTGAAACAGCCGATCCCTTCTGTTTACATGGAAAACTTTGTTTCTTTGTTTTTAAAAAACTGTTGATGTGACTTAACAAAAGATAGGGAATTCAACAATGAGGCCAGCACTGTATTTTTAATTTTTCTCCATTCCATAGGCTCTGATTTTAAAAGCAGCATGTCAACTTGGACTTTGAATACTCTGCCTTTCTATGGCTTGTGTAATAGTCTCAAAATGCATTTTTTTAATTGTTAGAGAAAATTTAAAAGGTGAACAAAACTAATTGTACCCTGACCCCTTTTAATTTTTGACATGAGGTCTTTACAGAAGCACTTTGAGAGAATATCCTTTGTCTTCCTCATGTGAAAACTCATTTGGAAAAACTAAATATAATAAGGTTTACGTAATTGTCCTCTATCTCAATAGTACTTCATTAGCTATGGAAGTGGTTAAGGAAGGGAGAAATGGACATCTGAGGATATAAACGAGGATCCCAGAAAGGAAGGCTTTGTGTGTGTGGGTATTGTATTTGGTTACGTACATGATGGTGGTGTTGAAAGAAACTCCTTCCACTCACATGTTTGTTCCAGCACCAAACCTTAAGGTCAGTTTCTAATCCAGGTAAAAACAATCTGTCACCTCCCATCATTGCATCCAGTCCTACTCCATCTTGCAGGAGGCTTTGTAAAACTTACCCTTGGACTTTGGATTTCTTATAACAAAGTTTCAATAACAGGTCTGAAGGATGCTTTTGAAGTTGCCTTTGCTCACTACAGACCTTGTTAAAACAAACAAGGAGTCCTGTGGCACTTAAAGACTAACAAATAAATTTATCACATGAGCTTTCGTGGGAGAAAAATCCCACTTTGTGAGATGCTTTGAAGATGGGGGAAGTTACAGAATGGGCAGAAATAAATTCAGGGAAGTGTAAATCAGGGGGTCAGATCACATTGTAACAGCAAATCAAGGTAATTGTAAACATTCAAACACTGGGGAAACAGCATATAGAGGAAGATGAGGTCAAATCACCTGTTGTCATGAGGGGGGAAAAAAAAAACCTAATCTCCCTATTAGGCCCTGAAGTGATGCAATCAGATTTGCATATAAATTCAATTTCGGCAGCTTCTCTTTGAAGCCTTGATATGGTATTCATCTGTCTGAGCACTGCAATTAGTAAATCATCAATGGAGAAGATCATATGAATGCAGGGAGCATTCCCAGGTAGCGTTAAAGGGTTGTGAATTTCACCACGTTTGTGGACATATGCTCCCTAGCCAGACAGGAAGATTCCACTTTTACACTGATTGTTTCTTCCAGGTGCAGACAGCCATGTAGATAACTGGTGAAAACTAAGTACAGTTACAGATGTAAATTAACGCTGCTTTTGAAGGACATTACAAGTGTAGACTGGGTGGGAGGACACTTCACATTGGGCAGATAGAGATTTTATTACAAAAAAAACAAAATTCCAAGGTTTATCAAGTCCATTACATCTTGATGAGACAATAGCAAGTTAAGTTGTTTTGGAAAAAAGTATCTATGGTCATAACTCAAGGGGTAGCTAGTAAATGAAAGAATTTTTTAAAGTAAATCTTCTCTTTATTTTTGCATTCTCAGCTTCAACAGTTAAGCTATGCTGATTAACTTCACTTTTAAGGACTAAGCAGTTTTTTCACTTTACACTAGGCTACTGTGCAAATGTAGTAGAGGTTTTTTTTGTTTGTTTTTGTTTTTGTTTTTTTTTTGTTAAACAGTTTAGGTAGGGAGAATCATAGAAATATTTACAAATATATTTTAAAAGACTATATTTCACTTGCTAATGATCTCTTAATTTTATTTTGTGTTTAGTTGACTAGAAGTTTGGCCAGACAATTTCTTCTTTCAGTAACCAGATTAAATATGGCACATTTAAAGCAGGAAATAATTGTCTGTACATGATGCAACTGAGGACATGCAGTAATAGACCCTGAAGCAGCTTAGACATAAAATAGTTGTGAACAGTAATGAGTTTTTGTAATGGATATTTCAAAGGCTCGCTAATAAATCCTTGTACGCAAGGTTTATTGAACTGAAGAGCTCATTTTAGGGCCGTATGGTGAAAACAAAGATTGGCATCATAACAATTTTAGTAGTCTTTCAGTGTGGCTTGATATAATAATACTTTTCCCTCCTAGGACCTCAAAACACTCAAACCTCAAAACGTTGATGAATCCTGACTGTATTATTGTGAGTGGGGGTGGGGGAGAGAGATCATTGTCATTCCAGTTGCCGAGTTGTGGACAATGAGGCACAAAGAAGTGACTTGTCACCCAAAGTCAGACAGAATTAGTGGCGGAGCTCCAACCTGTGCATTGTGCTGTTTTCTATATAGATAAAAGAGGCAGATGTGTGGCAGCCCCTAACTTCCTCCACAGGGACCCAGAGCCCCCTATGGCACAGGAGGGAATCCCTGGCCCCAAGGTAGACTTGCTTAGGCCACTTCGAGCCCTGCCCTTGGGAGAAGGGCGTGGATGAACATTTAACGTTCTAACCAATTCAGTCCTAAGTTTTGTTTCTCCAGTTAGGGGTTTGGAATATCTGCCAGGGCCTGATTCTGCTCCTAAAGTGCTTGGATCTGAGCTTCTGAGCCTATATAAGAGCAGGTCTTGAGACAAGCAGCATCTCCTTGCCTTCTCTAGCGCTATATCAAGTGATGATTCCTTTCTAGCCTGATACCTGCGTGGTAACTTGACTGGCATCTGGGATATTGCAGGGAAGTTCTAGGAACACTACAAGTGAATGGAAAGTTTCATTAAAAACATACAAAGCCAGCTTCTTAGCCAGGTACTCGGGTAGCTGCTGTGTCTGTCCATGGTTGTGTCCTCTGCAAAAGTTATCTTAAAAATGGGCCTGTTTTCCTCCTTCCATTTCATTGTATTTGTTCATTATTCTGTATTTTCATGTATTTTAACTATTCCAGAGTTTTCTAGGGACAGAGAAATACCTAGTTCTAATGTAGAAATGCAGGGTTGTTTGGGGTTTCTCCCCCTCCCACAAGTCCTAAAACCTCTAATATTTTGAGCTCATGAAAGGGACCAGATCACTGGTCCTGGAGACAGACGTTCTTTCAGTAGCTACTGGTCAGGGACCCACTGGGATTAGCGGAGCAAACTTGTCTCCCTCCCACTCTGCCCATCCTTTACCTTGAGGCACCAAACCTTAGGGGAGAGCAGTTAGTCTTTGCTGCCCATACAGTCCTTAGCCTGGTGTCAATGGTGGTAGTGTCTTTTATCCACAGGGAAGGAGGCTGAGATGCTCAATCATTTGCCATGGTCACCATGGAACCATTAAATGGAAACACTTTTTTGTTTGCTGAGTCCTAAAATCTTGAATAAAATATGCAAATCTTTCCAACAGTCCAGTTTGCTGATAGTTAGACTTTCACTCCTCTAGCAACTTGTTCTGGCAAATAACCTTAATTTCCTTCTACCTTTTTATTTAAATAGCATTGAAACTGCCATATGGCTGTAAGAACCAAATAGCAAGTGGAGTGTTTTGTTGCTGATTTCCACATCTAGCTGGGTTTCTCCTTAACTTAGTTCCACCCACTAGCTTTTCTACCCCGAAGAAGAAGAAGCGGGATGATGGGATGCGGGAACATGTGACAGGTTGTGCACGAAGTGAAGGTTATTACAAAATTGATAAGAAGGACAAACTTAAATACCTCAACAATAGTCGTGCATTTGCAGAGGAGCCGCCTGCTGATACACAAGTAAGGAGATTCATCTT
This sequence comes from Podocnemis expansa, assembly GCA_007922195.1. Classification (NCBI taxonomy): domain Eukaryota; kingdom Metazoa; phylum Chordata; order Testudines; family Podocnemididae; genus Podocnemis; species Podocnemis expansa. The sequence goes on along the minus strand of ML682041.1, from coordinate 5,838,161 downwards.
GCTGACTGCTTCCTTGTGTTAAATGGATTTGTCTTGAAATGTGGGTTTAGTAACTTTCCTCTGACAGGCAGTTAAGTTGGTGCCCCGGTATGGCTTTCCCCTGTTGAAAGTATTCCTTTTTAGATGAGAAGTAAAACAGATCCTGTGCATTCAAGGTAACTAAAGCTCCCAAGACTATTTTTCTGTAAGAGGGGGGTGCCTTCCCCTATGTCCTAGGAAAATTCCAAAATGGGGAAATGCATTCTGCCCACTTCAGTGTCCCTCTTAGTAGAAATGTATGTTGTGTCCTTCGTCTCCTCCCCTAAGCTGTTCTGCATTGTTGTTGGTGTTTTCATAATGGTGACAAGTTCACAAGGGGTAGCCATGTTAGTCTAGTTCAGCAAAACAAACAAGGAGTCCTGTGACACAGTATTTTATTTTAAATAAATGTGTTTGTCTTTAAAAGTGCCACCGGACTCCTTGTTTGTTTCACAGTGGTGGCTACATTGCACTCCGCAGGATTATTTCCATCAATGAAGTGAAGCAGTCCTTATGTATATAATAGTATGTCATTCTGGAAGTACTTGGAGGTTTGAGGAATCTATTGTTCTACATAGACCTAAAATATCTTATTGGGCAGTGTATACTCAAGGTGTCCTGTTGAAGAGCAAGCAGTTGTGACAGAGCGATTAGGAATGGAAAGACTCTTGTATAGAGAGAGACTGAAGAGACTGGAACTGTTTAAGTAGAGAGGAAACGTGATGGAGGTAATCAGATTAACCAATGACATAGAGAAGGCAAATCAAGTACTTCTCTTTGCCTTTTCCCATTATTAAAGAACAAGGGGGCATTCAGTGAAACTGAAAGATATTGGATCTAAAACTAATCAAATGCAATATTCTTTTATGTGAAGCATAATGAATCTACTGAAGTAATTTTCACAAGGAATCAGTAAGGCTGAAAGTTTTAATGTAGGATTTAAGAAAGTTGTATTGTATTAGATAGGATAAAAAACATTGGGGGGGGTGTTAAAGCTAGTCAATATGTGCTCACTAAGTAGGTTTTGCACCTTCCTCTCAAATATCTGGCTATGTCCACTGTCAGAGACCAAATTCTGGGCATCATGGGCCACTGGTTTGGTCAAGTCTTACAATTCCTGTGTTCAGTGCCAAATCTCAGAGTGAACCCAGGGATCACCTGCCTTACCTAGTAGACCACACTGCAGGTATACTGTAGGGAGGAGTTTTTCACTAGTGAGAGAGGACTTGGTTAGTTTCTACTTCAACTCTGTGATACAATATGTGCTGAGTGGATGGAAATGTAATGCGTCAGGCTATGTCTGTGCTGGCTAATTAGTCTGGACTATGGAGACTTGGTCCAGACTAATTTAGCCCATAAGTACACTTGGTTTGAACTAAGAAATTTCTTAGTTTGAACTAAGGAAAGCTTGGTTAGTTTGGACTTCCATGCTCAGTTCAAATCTCAGTTCAAATTGTGTGCGGGCAAGACCTGAACTAAAGCTTAATTCAAACTTAAGAAGTTTGAACTAAGGCATGAGTTCGAACTAACTGTGAGTTCTAGTTGGAACAAGAACACGCAGTTAGTTTGAATTAAAAAGTTCCCAGTTAGTTCGAACTAACCTCAGACTTTTTGGGCAGACATAGACATGGCCAAAGAGATCTTTGATTTCACTTGTCTCTGGGAAATGGACAAATGGATTGCCCCAGATCTTTCTAAGTTGTAAACTCCTGAACTGTTCTTCCTTGTTTGCAGGGAATGAGCATTCCTGCCCAACCTCATGCTTCCACCCGGGCTGGCTCTGAGAGGAGGTCAGAGCAACGTAGGCTTCTCTCATCCTTCACTGGTAGCTGTGACAGCGACCTACTCAAATTTAATCAACTCAAGGTAGGTCCTGCAACCAGATTTTTATTCGGTGAATTGGAAGGCACAGGGGCTGCTTGGGAATAAGTTAGGGCAAGGCCAAATAAAACAACTGATCCATGTCAAAACAGGTGACTTTGTTAATCTAGTTATGATGCCTTATATTTGTATGCAGTTCCGGAAGAAAAAGCTGAAGTTCTGCAAGAGTCACATTCATGACTGGGGACTTTTTGCCATGGAGCCCATTGCGGCTGATGAGATGGTGATTGAATACGTTGGTCAGAACATCAGACAGGTAAGCAGTATTTCCACGTGGTTGACCACATGGCCTCTGCCATGACTCAGTGTGGAACACCTCCGTTTCATGCAGTTTTCAAGTACCTAAGAGGTGGTCACAAGGAGGAGGGTGAAAAATTGTTCTTAACCGCTTATGATAGGATGAGAAGCAATGGGCTTAAGTTACAGCAAGGGAGCTTTCGGTTGGACATTAGGAGAAAATTCCTAACTGTCAGGGTGATTAACCACTGGAATAAGTTGCCTAGGCAAGTTGTGGAATCTCCATCACTGGAAGTTTTTAAGAACAGGTTAGACAAACATTTGTCAGGGATGGTGTAAGAGGGTACTTGGTCCTGCCATGAGTGCAGGCGACTGGATTCAATGATCTGTCACGGTTCCTTCCAGGTTTTATGACTCTGGTTTTTGACATGAAAAGTTTAAAATACTTTTGTTTCCATGATGTTCTGGTTGGTTAACACTGAATGGAAAAGCTGTGCTTTAAAAAAAAAAAAAAAAGTTGTTTTGAAGTCCCAGATCAATGTAGACTGGAGCAGGGTTTCTCAAAGCAAGACTAAATACAGGCATATATTCAGAATTATAGGTTTTGGGGTTTTTTTCTGAGTGTCGTAAACATACACAGCCCTTTAGATACACATTTACTGGTCTGAAAGAACATGCAGTCTCTAAGACAAAAGAGACAGCCATGAAGATGTTGGGCTATAAATAAGGCTGAGAGTCGCCTGCTTGTTGAAGGACGATTATTGAAAGGGCTCTACAATCCCAATTCAGGGTCACCTGAGCAGTGGCTTCCTGAGATACAGCTCATTAAAAATCAGCTGTTTACAGAAATCATCTGGTTCTTCTAAAATTTTGCTCATGTTCAGGGCTTGGTCTAATTCTCTTAGTGTCCCTAAAATGATATTCTTTGGGATTTATCTCAGCTAGAGCATTGAGCCCTCTGCTCTTTGGGGAAGCAGTACTGCAAAATTTTTTTAGAGTAAAATTTAGAACTCGAGGTCAGTGCCTGCTCACCTGACGAGTCTAAAATAGTTAAACAATATGGGTGGCAAGGGATGGCTTGAAAGCAGCTCAGTCTTACACTTTGTGCTCATTGACTTCAGCTGAACCTATGTAGTACATTCAAGACCTACCTGCCCTTGGCAAGTTTCAGAGATGTGCGTAGTTCACAGTAGCTGTTCTCTGCCTGTATTGTTCCTTTTGGATTTTGCCCTGATCAGATCTCTGGTTGAAGAGTGAAGTTCTAAAGGTCTCTATAATCCACTTGCAAACTCTCATTTTCAATTGAGTGGTGTGTGATCAATGGAATGCAAGTGACCGGGATGTTTGGTCAAGGATTCTGGATACACCATCCTCCGTACATGAGCTGGTCATGGCATTTCAGAGTCTTACAGCTTTTTCAGTGCAAAGCTGGGGATCTTGCTGAGCATTGTCCTGGAAGTAAATTTCAGTGAAGTACAGGCTTAAAATGTAAAGCAAGGCTTTTCCAGAGCCCAAGGGAATTAAATGCTGAATCCTATTTGCAATTCCGTGCCTTACCCTAAATATTTGTCCTGTTGAATTCCAAGCTTATCTGCTCTTGAATCATTTTGGGATCTTAAATCTCTCTTTAACTCCTGAATGGCAGTTTTGGTTTATGCCTTTTAAATGAACTGTGTGTGTGAATCCTTTGTATTTTACTGCCCATCTCTGCGGCACACACTGACTCGACAATTGGTTTGTCCGCTAGGTCATTGCAGACATGCGAGAGAAGCGATATGAGGACGAAGGCATTGGGAGCAGTTACATGTTCAGAGTCGACCATGACACCATCATTGATGCCACAAAATGTGGAAACTTTGCCAGATTTATTAATCATAGCTGCAACGTGAGTATTGCTTTGTTCCACTTCAGGGTGCTGGCCTTCCAGACACTCGGTCATATTCAAAGGGCCACCCTCAGAGATGGGGTCCAGGCTAGTGGAATGGGCTGGGAAATGTAAGTTACGGCAGGTTAGGGTTGGCTCTGAATCTGGCTCAGAAACTAACTGTATTTAGGGATTCTGGAGGGATCCTATTTCATGGTGTTGAGGGAAAGCATGTCGAAACAACATAAATCTCTGTCCCAGCACTGCTACGAAAACAGCTTCCATGTCGGAACAGAGTTTTCTGTCGCCTTCTGATAGGGCCTCTGCCTTTGCCTGTGTTGGGTATAGAAGTGGGCAGACTGTCTGCACTCAGTAATAACAACTTGGGCGAGTCATTATTCCCCCGCCCGCCCCAAAGTTCTAAAGCCTATGGGTACTGTTCACACTGCCTGTGAACCTGTTATAATTCATACCTTAGAAAAAATAGAGTGAGGGCTGAGCTTTGTTCTCTGGCTTAATTTGTCCATTAAACCTTCCCATTTCCATGGGGAGTTGAGTATGGCTGGAGATGTGAAAGCCCTAAGTCCCAGTCTTTGGTAGTGGACCAGTGTCCTTCTCTAAAAATAATTACAACAAATTGACTGATTTAAATAAATGCTAAGATGCCAGACAATTACCTCCTTTCTCCATTTGTTGCCCCTGCAGCCAAATTGTTATGCTAAAGTCATTACCGTGGAATCTCAGAAAAAGATTGTCATCTACTCAAAGCAGCACATCAATGTGAATGAGGAAATTACCTACGATTATAAGTTTCCAATTGAGGATGTAAAAATCCCGTGTCTGTGCGGCTCTGAGAACTGCAGGGGGACTCTGAACTAAACCTGAGGCCTCTCATCACACTTGCACCTTCGGCCACGTCAGAACTGCGGTAACCAGGTGTGGTTGCACTTTGCCAAAAAAAAAAAAAAAAGAAAAAAAAAAAAAGAGAAGAAAACCAAGCAAGTTTCACACTTCCGTCAGGATCACAAGTGAAAGCAAAAAGCGCACATGCATTCTAGGACTGTTCAAATTTCAGGTGCTCTTCCTCTTCCTCTTCAGATACAACACACACAAAAGGTGATGACCACTTTGTGGCACGGTATAGCCAAACACTAGGTTCACTTTTCAGTCCCTAGATTATTGTTCAGAGTACAGCAATGGTACCTTTTTTGTTGTAAACCTTCACCTTCCCATAAATGCTGCTACCTTTTCTCATCGGTTTGTTGTTTGAAAAAGGCATTCAACGTTTAAATGTGAAGCAGAGACTGAAAAGTCCATAAAGGTTTGTTGGGAGCTTGACTGGCTGAAATTGCACAGACTTTTCAGAGTAAGCTGTAAATAAATGTATGGTTGATGTTACAGAGCAAGCCAGAGGCTTGGGTGGGTGCGTGCATGTGTGTGTGTGTATGTGTATGTGTATGTGTATGTGTATGCTTGGGTGTGTCTACAGTGAGACTATAGATTAACTGTCCTGCCTTTTCATTAGAGATGGACTTGATCAGTTCCTCTGACCTGGACATCCTAGAGTGTTGGGGAGCATTCAGATCTGTACTGGGTCTGATATTAACACCTTAGGCTAGCCTCTAATTTTCACACACCATCCTGGTGTTTGAGAGGAGGGGGAAATCAATATATCTGATACCACAGTCTATGTAATTAATGAGTTTAATCCGTTCCACTGTCCTTACTTGCAAAATATGGCTTGATAAATGGCCTTTTCTGTACTCACATTTCTAATGGATCTGTTCCTCTTTCATTCAAAATAGAGGCTGAAATTAAATATCAGTACAGTCATTGTTTGTGCTGTAGAAATCTTATGTCATTTACGCATACACTACTATAACTGTTTAGAGAAGATGGCACTGAGACTTTTCCCTGTAATGAGAAACCAGCCATTGGCTTTTGTGAGTTGAGTTTCTCTAACTTTTGCCTCTTGACACGCAGCTTTTTTTCTTCTCCCCTTCACGACTTTTCATTCAGACTGTGCTCTTCACTTTGTATGGGTGATGTTCCTGTTCTGCTACTACCAGACTATCTATATTCTGCCACTCACTCATGCTGAGTAGTATGTGGAATTAGTCCCATTAATTTCAGTAGGACTGATTGTGGAGTTCAGGTACTGCTTGAAGTGATGAAGGTAGCAGAGTCGGTCCCAAACTGTACAGTATAAAAATTAATGGTTTTATTTAGAAGTTAAACTTTTTAAAAAACCATTTTCCTTTAAGAAAATATTTTATCACTGTAAGTGTATATTGTAATCAAATCCTCAGTTTTATGCTAGGGGCTGCAATTAAAATGAGCCAGAATCCCATTCAGGCATTTCTTTACGTCTGAAATATTGTTTGACCTTTTGAAGGCAAGAAGGTCAGTCTTTCAAACCGTATTCAAATTTTCCTGCTTAGAAGTAGAATTTAGTTGTATTAAGCCATTACAAAAAAATTGTAGCAGGAAGATTCTAATCTAATATAGCCTGCAGATGTTATCACAGTAACTAAAAATCTTTTCCCTTTACAGTAAATTGGACAGCTCAGTTTCTTGCTCTTTTCTGTCTGTTGACAGTTACTGCCTAACCACATGTCTATGATCAGATGCTGGGATCTTGGAAATGACTTTTCTAGAAGTTATTTATGTTGTATATGTGTTTGGCAGGATTATATTGCAGTATGTAGCATGTAACAGGGGTGGAACGCTCTGTTGCCTTTTCCCCAAGCAAAAGGCCTGGAGGAACAGGAGTATAGGACTGAAACAAGCTGCCTTAATATTCTCTGCATTCCCAGCTGCAGATAGTTGCATTGCCCCTGAGGTCAGACAGGCAATAGTCTCTCTCTTTTTTTAGTTTGTCCCTCCCAAAAACACTTTATCAGAATCTCCAGAAAAGTGGGTATTTGGTGACCCAGGATATAAATTTGTTAGAAGCACAAGTGGTTTCTATCTTTGAGAGCTGGTTATAACTACAACTGCATAGGGAGCATTTTGGAATTAAGTCAACTTCTCCTTTATTGGTTTTAATCTGACTTATCCTTTCATAGCATCTTGGCATGTCTGAAGTTTGGGAATGAACTAAAGCCTCATGGGTTTCAAACAGAAAGTTCTGAATATCAAACCCAGGTTAATTTCTCTGCCTTCTTCCTTGCCATATCTTCAAATGAACGTTATCAGTTTTGGTTTCTTACGAATCTATTGTCCAGGTTCCATGTACAATGTGTTTCTGATGACCCCAGTCGATTGTGAGGCATGACTAGATGGCCACATGCAGTTGCCTTTATCTTTATTAGGGAGAAGCCGCCTATAGAGATGTGTCCAAGATTAAAAAAAATAAGAGACTAAACTTTGTTTCCCAGCGTGAAATTTTCAAACATGTAGAGGGATCATGGGCTTCTAAGTACTCAAGTGTTTTCTGACAATTACACACCTGCAAAAATCCCTAGTTAGGCTCTTAAAAACTATCCTGACTTTTCTAAAGTGTTCCGCACCCAACTGCTAGCACTGGAGCAGCTGAGAGCTCAGCACTTTTGAAAAAACAGGTGATGTGTTTCGGAGTCTAAATGTGAACTTAGAATCCTGACTTCGGGCTTCCTCTTTTTGTTTTTTTCCCCTTCAGAATCTGGCTTGCAGCTCCCAGTATGTAGAGCTTCCATCTTGAAATGAGCAGTCCCTGAGTCAGTCTGCTGGGACTTACAGACTCCAAAGGACGTCTCAGGTGATGTCAGTGCCCTCCATTTTACGCATACTAGTTGTGGCCTTCTCATTCCTGGCAGATCACACATAAGGCCTTGGTTGCACAATGTCTGGGCACCCTGCAAATACACTATGTATTTGGGCAGCTGAACCAGTTCGCATTTACGACTCTTTCTACTTGTGAAGGCCAGTACCCTACAAAACTGTAGAGCCAAATTGAGAGACCCTAGTGTACTTAGTAGATAGGCAGACACAACATCATGCCCTGCTGAACTGGGTAGTTGATTGTAAACTGATAAAAATACCTGTAATCCAGGATGTTTGAAAGGTGGGGAGAAGAACTAAAATTAAAGCTTGCCAGGCATTCTTCTTTGTGGAAGTATTTACAGAAGTGTTTTTCTTCACTGAAGAGAATAGCTTAATTAACAATAGAATGTGTTCCCTATTAAATATTATCCCTTGAGACTGGATCATTTTTCTGTGTCTGCTACATGAAACAACCCCATAAAATATCACAGAAGTTGTGGAGATGTACTTGTAAGCCTTATTATTGTCCCCCAAGTGTGAATGAGCTGGCTTTAGTTTCGTTTGTGAATGCCTTAGAAATCGGCATGTATAGTAAGTGCCCTCTCTGCTTGAAAAACTTGCATGACCAGCCTGCCATGTCCATTAATCTGTCAGTTTCACACCAATATTTTCCAATTCTGAACCGTGTTGGGCCCAATGAGTAATGTGTTACTGTCAAAAGGTGGAAAGGGGCTCATCCTGCAGATATTTATATTGTATAGAACTGCTTATTTCTACAAGAAAATCCATTTTTAAACTCTGACAATGTAGACAGTAGATTCAGTTCCAGTTTTTTGTGACCTTTTTTCAGGGATCATTTCAGTGCATTTCTATATAAAGTAAAAATTTAAGGAAAAAAGGATTTTGAAGTTTAAAAAAATGCATCTTCTGTACATAGGCAAACTTAAGAATCTTCTCTTCAGACACTGTTTCTTGTAGAAACATGTTGAATTTTTTGTTGATTTCTTTGTACTTCAAGAGCATGTAAATAATTTATTAAAAGTGACTATTGTAATTTGGAGTTCTTTTTAAAAAGAAGATTCCAGCTCAAATGCCTGGAAGATGGGGAAGGGAGGAGAAATGCATATAGAAAAGGGAGCTGGTGGCATTTACAGCTTGTGTCAAGCTTTGTATAATGTAAATTCTGTATAAATATTTTTTGGTCAGATAAGTAAATGAAATTAGAAGCATTAAGAAATTGAAGACAAAAGAATGCCAAGTGGAGGCTTTTTTTTTTCTTTTTGCGCACCAGTCGGAAACCTAATGTGCAAAATCTATTTATTTCAAGCGAGGAAATGTGTACAGTCTATTAATAGACAGCCTAAAATGTATTTAAGCAAATCTGCAACTGGATTTTTTCAATTTAATGCTTTGTTTTTATAAATTTCCTCTTTAATTGCCATTCTAGTATTTGTACAAGTAAAAAGAAACACATTATAAAGGATACTCTAAATCCAATCAGCAGTTTTAAAAACAAAACCTAAAAAGCTGCCCTCATTCCTTGCTGTTTCATGGGTTCTGTAAACAGGTTGTTTTAATTCACAGTGTGAAAGTTAAGAGCTTCCTTTAAAAGGAAGCAGGTAAAATGGTTTGCAATAAATGAAAATTCAGCTTTTTTTTTTTTTTTAAGTTTTTTTTTTTTTTTTTTTAAGTCTGCTTTGGAGAATTAGGATTTCTGCTTTCTCTTTTGTTAAATAAATTTATAAATTTAGGGATGTTTTGTGCATATAGATTCTGTCATCGGTATGTATCTTGTTTTGAGGAAAGTGTTTTGTTGTGGATGTGTCATGCTGTATATATTTGTTCATATTTTTGTGAATTGAATACTATGTACCATTGTATTATAGTAACTTTTATAAAGCAAACCATAAATATACTGACTTTTCTTACAGAAAAATGTTGTTGTCCTCATTATTCTAATCCAGTACCATCTAGAGGCCCTTCAGACTGGAGACTCCATTGTGAGAGTTAAATTTTCACTAACATGCCCATGTGACTCTCATTGCAGGACCAGAGCCTAAAAACATAGAGCATGATTCTGTCACACTTCATCATGTGAGTAACTCCACGGACTACGGTGGGACTGTTTGCATCACTTGAATGAGGCTGTGGGACTGGGTACATACTTTCCACAGCTGTAGCTTTTCTTAGCCAACCATCTCAAATCGCACTAATGAAGGCATCGATTCAAAGATGTTAAAGCCATAAGAGGTCATTATGCTCATCTTGCTGGCCTCCTGCATAGGTTTCTCAATGTCCTTTACATCAGGGTTCCTTTTTGTTTTTTTTTTTGTTTTTTTGCTGGGACCCACTTTCAAAAATTTTTCAGGTTGTGATGACCCTCCCCCCCCTTGCCACACCACCCTTACTTGGTTGCAAAGGGGCAGCCGTGTTAGTCCAGTCCAGCAAAAAAAACCCAAGGAGTCCTGTGGTACTTAAAGACTAACAGATTTATTTTTCTCATGAGCTTTCGTGGGAGAAAATCCCACTTCATTAGATGCTTTGAAGATGGGGGAACTTACAGAATGGAATGAAAATAAATGTGAGGGAGTGTAAAACATGGGATCAGGTCACTCCCTCGCATTTATTTTCATTCCATTCTGTAAGTTCCCCCGTCTTCGAATGTACTAACAGCACATGACACCCCCGCCCCATTTCTACAACTCTGGGTTTGAGAACCCGTGCCCTAAAGATACTGTTGCAGTCTGTTTTATCTATATACAACTAGTGCTGAAAGGTTGTCAAGGAGCTAAGAGATTTTTGTTTGGGTTGGATTTTTTAAATTGTGTTAAATCTGTAATGACCGTAGTCTACATTTTACAGTAGAGAGAAACAGACACCAAATTGAAAGGCTTCCCCAAGGTCACTCTTCTGGGTGTATGTACCCCATGCTAGCCCAGTCACTGAAGTGTTAATACAGTCCCTGTGACTGATGATTCGCTGGCTAACGCAGCTGGGAGGATAAAAGGGTGGGGAAGCAGCATGGAAGGGTGGCTGAGGAATGAGCCTGCGGAGAACTTTGTGAGCAGATGGCTAGAGAGCTACCCAGGAGCAAGTCAATGGCCTGTTCGCCCTTTGCTGGGTGAAGAGCCTATAAGGGCCTGCAGGAAAGGTAGGAAGGAGCTCAAGGCACTGTCAGGGTTAGCCCTGTCCCTCCTTGTTGAGCTTCAGGGCCCTCAGCTGGAATCCAGCAGTCAGCAGGCTGGGTCCCTCACTGAATTAGTGGCAGACCTGAAGATAAAACCCTGGAGTCCTTACTCTCAAAGCCGCCTTCAGCCATTAAAGTGCTACCCTGTCAATATTGTGGCAGAGTCCAGCGTGTGCTAGGTGCTATGTGTAGGGAGGCATGGTCTCTGCCTCACAGAGTTGATGACTGAAGCCCCCAGAAAAACAAGCCTGGCCCCTCAGCGTGACAGGCTGCTTGCACTAGGAAACTGTATGGTTAAGGTGAGGTGCATTTTCCATTGCCAAAGTCTCTCCCCATGTTTCTCAATTGCTTAGAATGGCCTGAATTTTCTGAAGTGCTCATGGGAGAAACTGGAGGTTTAAGTGGCCACAGGAGTTTCTTGGTTCCTAGAGCTGCACGAGGCTTTTTCAGAAGCAGCCTAGTGCTTAGGCCTAAGGGCTGACCTGGATAGGATGCATTGATAAATCACCTACAGGTGTGGTTCCAGGGTGGGCTTAACTTGATGGGCTTGTGGAGTTTGAGTTGTCCTCTTTCCTCTTCCCTCCCCTGGTAATGTCCCTCTGAAACAGTTGTAGAGCTGCCCTCTGAGTTGGGGGAGGAGGGGAAGGAGGATAAGACCCTTCCTTTAAAAGAAGAGGGGAGAAGGTACAAAGTAAAATGTTGGGAAGAGGAGTGACGTGCAGGAGAGAGCACGAGCCACAGGAAGCTGGGGGAGAGAGGCAAATAAGGTAAGAGGACCCCTCCTCAGTGCTGAGAAGAGAAGCCATTCCCTGTCTGTCCGTGCCCTCAGTCAGTCATTCTCCAAGGCAGGGGTTCTTTTCTCCCACGAAAGCTCATGCAAAAAATAAATGTTAGTCTTAAAGTGCCACAAGACTCCTTGTTCTTAACCTGGTCAGCCGGACCCCAGATTAAGTTTGGGAGTCAGCTTCGTGGTCCATGGTTCAGTTTTGAATTAATGTATTTCCTTTTCCAATTTACTAAAGAGGATCATGGCGACCCGTTTTTGGGTTGCGACCCTGAGGTTAAGAAGCCCTGAACTAAGGAATAACTTCTCTTTCACCTTGTTTGTCCCTACATCTGTTTTTCATCTGCCCACCCATCTCTTTTGGTGAGTCATCTTCTGTCTTTGCCTCCTCGCAGGCAGGCATCTCATCCCTTCCACCCTCAGCTCTTTAGGCAGGGGGACTGAATGGGGGAGCCATTCAGCTGGGGACAGGCTGTGGCCACATCTTACAAAGCCATTTTATTTCCAAGTCAGGTGATCACAAAGAGGATTGGTTGGCATTCATGTTGTAGAACCAATGGGGTCTCCTGGCATCCATTGATGCTTTGGCAAATTCTCTCTGGTGTTGGTGGACACCATGCCACAACTGAAGAGTTGCCTCGGTTTACATCACGTCTGAATTTGGCCCAGTCTCTTGCGCTGGGCAACGTAAATGTCGGCTGGGCTGGTTCTACGATGCTGATGACGGCTGAAGCCTCACTGTTGAAAGCAGATTTAGGTCCTGGGGTAAAGCAGAGCAGGCAGTGACTTTCTTCCTCTGCTGGAGCAGCTGGTGCCCCCTTCCGTCTAGTTAACCAGCTCAGTAACCCCTTTGCCACTTCGTGCAGCTTTTCCTCATCTCGTTTCTTCCCCTCCATTATGCGGTGCCACTCCCCCTTCCTGGAACCCAAGCCTTAGGGATGGGGTCGGGGAGTGGTCTCCTGGCTGGGTGTGTGTGCCTTGCAGGGAAACAAGCCCCACAGTCCTGACTCCTACACTGTTCTGTGCTCCATTTGCTTTGCCAGGGGCTTGGTATCACAAAGTCACAGGGACCTGGAAGCCTGAAGTCCCAACTCAAAAGGGAGCTGTGGGGAGGGGAGACTGGAAGGCTGTTGTTTTCAGAGCTAGGTTCACAGCCAGAAACCAAGGAGCTTCTTGCAGCCAGAGATGGGTCTGACCAGCCCTGGAGCAGTCTGTGTAGGGCAAGAGGAGGTCCTGTCCCTCCCAGGCAGGTCCAGGACTGGCAGCTGGACCCCCCACAGCTGGGGTGCCTCCAGTTCTGCCCCATCTCAGCTCCAGGTCCAGTGCTTGGCCTTGAGCTGGCCCAGCGTGTGGGGGCCCACTGACCATGTGGCCCTGGGCAGTCGTCCCCCCACATTAGCTCTGCCCCACTGCAGGTGGCCACGCTGCCTTCAGAGCTGGGCGCCCAGCCAGCAGCTGCTGCTGTGTGTCCACTCAGCTCTGTGAAGTCTTGTCTCTTCTACGAGAGCTAGATTTCACAGCAGTGAATTTGGTATAGCCCCTACATGTGAACAGTGCACTGTATTCTCCCCAAGTGACAAGACACATTTTCTGGGGGCCTACAAGCATTAATTAGCTTAGGAATTAAAATTAATTAGACAATGGCTACATTGAAATGGAGTTAAGGTTGGGAGCACATAGTGTCAGTGTAACCCAACTACATTACACAGGTATGTTGTAATATCCCAAAACCAACTGATAGAAACCCAGGACATTCACACAAGAGATTAAATTTAAAAGAAGCCCAGACATTTTATGGTATGAAATGCAGTTAGGGCGCCAGATCTTGAATTTGCTTGCCTTCTTTGCACTTCTTGCATAGTTAAAATCCCCTGAATTCTTGTGTATATGCTATACACAAATAGTTTCTCCTATTACTCTTCATAACTGAAATTCCTCCTTCAGCAGAAACCTGAATGCTGCCCTATAGTGATGATGAAGGCATTCTGGTGTTTAATGACCCAGGCTAGTTTAAACTGACATTAAAGATGGTTGATTTTTTTTAATCCCCCCAGTGTCATTAGAGGGCAGAGTTACAGTTGTTTGTACCCTAGTAGCACCTTTACATGTTTGGATTTAAGTTTAAATTTAAACTGTGAATGTCCTTGGTTTATATGCTTGGTTTTGGGCTAATTACCCAAATTGTTGTGGTTTTTTAAAAATTATATAAGCACTTTCATATATGCCAGCAACTGTGGCAGCTGCTTATCTCTTCCTGAGAGACTCTAGATGCAATTCGTTTCTCCATTTGGTATCAAGATGGTAAGGTTTCCTCTTGCATCTTGGTCATTTTCTATAGCTTCAAACAAAGACTTGAAGTTCCCAGCACCAAATCCCTGCATACGGGCAGAAAAGAATGTGAGCTGGCCTAAGTACATGGCAAGCAAATCTGTTAGTATCAAGGGTCACAGGTGTAGACCAGGCAGCAACAAGAATTGTACATACAGTGGGACTTCACAGAATGTTACTGTGTCCCGAGATGGACTAAGAATGGGTCTAAATGTGTTTTTGGGCCTTTCCCAATTATCAGTTTCAAAGGAGCAGCCACGTTAGTCTAGTTCAGCAAAACAAGCAAGGTGATCTGTGGCACTTTTAAAGACTATTTATCACAGGTGTCTCAAATATGTGGCCCCTCAAGCTATTTCCTGCAGCCCACAATGATGGTATTGTGAGTGATATTTGCAATATAGTTGTATGAAAAGGCTACAGTAGTGTGGCCCTTGGGCTAGCGTACTAGTCCTCATACGGCCCTGTACTAGTTCTCACGTGGCCCTCACAGTGATTTGAGTTTGAGACCCCTGATTTATTACATGAGTTTTTGAGAAATAAAGCTCATGCAATAAATAAATTTGTTTGGCTTTAAGTGTCACAGGACTCATTACTTGTTTCACAAATTATCACTGTCTCTCTCGATCTTTTCAATACCAGGGACCAGCTTGCTGCCTTCCTAAGCTGCGTCAGGGAATTTCATAAAAGTTAGTCATGGGCCATGACTGCCAAACTCTGCCTATTCATGAGCAAAATGATTAACAATGAGGGCAGCCTAAGCTGGCCAAGGGTCCATTAGGTTGTGAGTTCAGTCAGCCCAGAGTAACCTTGATGTCTAAATCCAGAGGGGTCACTGCATAGACGGTCTTAGCTATGGGACAGCCTGGGGATTTGCCCAGGCCCCCGTGCAGGGAGTGGCCCCCAAGGTGGCACGTCTAAGAGCCCAGCAGTGGGGCCAAAGGGCTGGTGGAGGCCCCAGGAAGGCCGGGGAGGGTCAAAAGTCAAGGATGAGGCCCTTGTACGTGGTCCGCGAGGGAGGCATCCTTGATTTTTGCTCTGGGTGTCAGAATCACTAAGACCATCCCAGGTAACCATGTTACTCTGGTTTTAGTTCAGCAAAACAAGCAACAAGTCTTGGGGCACTTTTAAAAACTAACAAATTTATTTAATGAAACAGCTTTCATGGTTGAAAATCTGACTTTGTCAGATGCCTGAAGATGGAGGACTTACAGAATGGGAGGAAAAAGAAATGCAGGGAAGTGTAAGTCACAGGATCATGTCAGACTATTTCAATGAATCAAAGCAAACAACTCATCCTGTGACTTACACTTCCCTGCATTTATTTTTCCTCCCATTCTGTAAGTTCTCCATCTCCAAGCATCTGACAAAGTGGGACTTTCTCCCATGAAAGCTGATGCATTAAATAAATGTTAAGTCTTTTTAAAAATGCCCCAGGACTCCTACCTTGTTTCAATTTCTAATGTTTCTTCTGCAAAAAGGGCTTAGTGTCAGCTCTTTAAAAAATATGCCGTGTCTGAGGGAAAATCCTACCATGCTGCTTACTGCTGCCATTTAGCATTTGTTGGTCTAAGCAGGAGTCAAGCCTCTGCAGCAGCTTTTGCATTTTCTCAAAGCTTTAATTTTGTTAAGCATCACAGAGAAAAATACCCATATGGTCACAGGGATGTGATACAGAGCCAAAATGGTGCTAGGAGCTCACTAGGGCTTTGGGGGATAGCTCATTTTTTAAAAATGATAATGAAAAATCTTCACATTTTCAGTTAAAATCAGCCAGGGAAGAGCCTCTCAAGCCCCAGATGCCCAACATACCTGGTGGTTGTGGCGCTGTATGACCTCCAGAAAGACAGTGGGTCGATCCTGAATGGGTTTAGTGAAGATCTGGAGCAGGTATCCTTTCTCATCAAAGTCAACTAAGATTTTCAGTTCCTTGGAAACAAAAATAATAAAGCTATTTGTCTGAAGAACTGTTGAGAAGCTGGTGCTCAATTAATTTATGCCTCCAAATCTATTTGAATCTCTCAGCAATATCATGAAATATTTCTTGCTGCATGATCTGCATCAGAGCAGGCCACATCAGACTATCTGGAATTCTGTTGCATTAGGAGCTTTTGAAATTATGACTTAAAGACAATAACATTTTGGTCAAATGACAGTCTGTGGAGTTCTGTTGTGTTTATCCATCATTTCTTCTGAAGTTTCAGATGGATGCATGAGTCTCCGCCTTCCTGAATGATTGTCACGTCACTGGATTGTTAAAACAACGGCAGCAACCTGTCCCCAGGAGTGGCTACTATTTTAATGGTCAGTATGGAAAACGATATTTTGGTTTAATGAAAAATGTAGAGGTTTTGACCTTATTTTGGGGAGTGGATGGCAGGAAGCAGTGTCTGAGACACGAACCAGCAGTTGTCAACCACTGTGCCAGGACACAGTACTGTGTTGCCACACAACAGTACGTGTGTCACAGAGAGTGGGGAGGGTGAAAGAGTTGGATTTGGTCTGGGGAGTGGCTTGGTGTGTCTGTAGGGTTGCACACGCCGCCAAGTGTCTCATGACCTGCAAAAGGTTGGGAACTACTGAGTTAGGGCAGTCACATGGGAACTAGGAGACCCAGGTTCACATTCATGGTCCAAATGATTTGGGGCCCTCTCCCCCTCCACTCATTCTGGACCTTAGAAACCTCCCCAGCACAGGACTCCTTGCTTGTCATCCTGACAAAGTGCACATTGAAACCAATTCATTTTCATAAATTTGTGCAGTTTTGATGAATCACATGTTCCATTAAAACAAAAAACACTAAGAAATTCCTGCCCTGCCAAAGTGTTGAGGGGAGAGATCACCCTCTGCAGAGCTCATTGGGACCCTCCATGTTGAAAAGTGTAGTTGACATGCCAGAGATCGCATTGTTTTGTCTGCATGTGCCTTGACAACCATACTGACCTCCAGTTTGTCGATGTTTTCCTTCACCTTGATTTTGGCCGATTTCAGCTTCTCACGCAGTTGCTGGTAGTAGGTGGATGGAACCATCATAAACTCCATGCCTCGTTGTTTCAGGTTGGTGACCTGCATCATGAGAGTGAAATCCATTCAAGTGGTTTGGGAGATTGTTTCGCTCACCCCTGCCTACTGCGTAAAGTATGACCACAGACAGAGCAGCAAAGTTGCATGTGGATTGGAAATTTGGTTCTGGAAATGCTAGTAAGTGATGTGAGGAACTGCGGGGCAGGTCATGTGGAGCTCATGCAGCATGAAGAACCAGATTGCAGCCAGAGCCACCCCTGCAGCAAAGCAGTCAACGAGATCTCTCCTAGGTTAGTACTCACTCAAGCACTAAATAATCTCTATGTATCTGGCTGCTATAACAACTTGCCCTGACAGCAGTATTTCCATAGCACTACAAAAATTAACAGGAAAAGCCACTATGGTTTTATAGGAGAAAGGGTTAAAGGGTTGTGTTAGAAGTCTGCTGAGTTCTTGGAAACAGAGATAAATACACGCCTAGAAATGAACTGCAGCCAAGGCTCCTCTGTTCCAGCTCATCTGATCTGAGTCCCAGATAGACAGGACAGATGGCACTGGGAACTGGAATGTGGTCGGCCAACAAGATTCTGTGTATACGGCTGCTCAGTATCCCACCAATCCTGCATTTGCATGTGCGTTTGAGAAAGAGAGAGAATTTATTGCTGATGAAAGAGATCTGATTGAGAGGCCTGGATTTTTTAACCCTCTGTGTCAAGAGGACAAGCACGGGACACACAGTGGTAACCTGAGTGTCCTCCACAAACTGAGTCCCTGCCACCCCTGAAACATCCTCCACCCCTTGCCAATTTGCCTCAGTCTTGATATTGATGTACCATGTCAAAAGTCCCCATGACCCAGTCACGCTTTGGCCTCTGCTGGAGAGAAAGAGAGGGTCAGGTATGGCGGATCTTTTTTGTGATGTAGACACTACACTGAGACCCACAAAACTCCATTCACATAGGGCCACTGAGGAGGTGAGGCTGCATCTTGTGGTGGTTGGGGTCGGAGAATGCCCAGAAGTCGTGCAATATAATTAAAGAGGTCATATCTTTTCTTGGACCAACTTCCATTGGTAAAAGAGACATGCTTATGCAGAACTCTTCTTCTGGTCTGGGAAGGTGGGTTGCAGTTTGAGTATCACAGCTAACTGTAAGGTGGAACGGATTTTTAAGTGTAAGGAGTTAGTGCATGTTGCAAGAGGCCAGTCAAGGTGAAGTGACTGGCTAACACCTTTGCAGCCATAGGGCAAAGGAGGTTTGTTGGGTTGGTCTGTGATCCATCACTGCTGAAGTCATTCAGCAACCCCCTGGAAATAACTCAAAAAATGTGACCTGTCCCTCACTCAGGTTGGCTTTGTGGATGTGAACTGGCCTGCTTTGCTCAGAGAAAGGCAAAGACCGCTACATAGAGTGACTTGAAGTTTGTGCACACAGTGGAGTTGCTGTCGTTTTAACATTTACTTCTTAGTTGTACTAACTGGCAGACTTACAGCAGTAATAATGTCAGAGGTATTCAGAGCAATGTGCTGGACCCCAGCTCCTCCGTAGTATTCAACATATTCCTAGCAAGAGACAAACACACACCATTAGCGCAGGGAGTTTTTTGGCTCTGGTTCAACTCTTACGTATACTTTTATGCTTAAAAACAAAAGAAGCAAATGCAGTCACTGCTAATGAGAGGGCTAGACAATTAATATTAGGACAGCAAACTGCCTGAGTGCAAGCAGCTTCCCTGTTTGTCTAGTGATCCCTCACTCGGGTATAACAGATCTGTTAAATAAGAAAAGGCTGTTTCTACAGTCACTTTTCTGACCATAAACTACAGATTTGAACTGATGAAACTTCAGTGGCACATCGCCACCTAGTGTAGCAAACAGGCACTGATTCACAAGCCCCCCAGAAACTTGAGATCATGCGTAAGGAGGGTCCACTGAAATCATGGAGAAGCCACACATTTTTCACAGGTTGTTTAGGGCATAAATTGCAAATTTCACAGATGTGTTAACACAGTTGTATATTCCAGGCCACCCTGACTTTTCTGCTGCTGCTGGTGGGAATGTTGCCTTCAGAGCTGGGTCCCTGGTCAGCAGCTGCCCAAGGCAGTGAAGAACTAAGAGTGATAATACCATGGTCACCTGGTCCACAAACCAGGCTTGCAGACCCACTTTGGGTTGGAGCACAAGTTTTAGAACAACTGTGTCCTTTTGTACACTATTACCCTAAGCCACAGGGTACTATAGCAAACTTTTACTTTATAGGATAAACGTTCATAGCCGTGAATTTGGTAGGGCCTTACATGTAACCTGCTCACAGCCAAGACCTAGCTGTTATGGCTCTCTGATGCGCCATGCACACTGACAGCACTATATAGAAATAACAATCTTCATGTCAAGACCTGCATTTAATGAGTATTTACCTGAATCTGGGATTTTTTCTTGCCCATTGCAGGCTCGTTTATGGGCATTTTTATGGTCTCTTCATAATTGGCAACCACAATGGATCGCAGGGCACTAAACTGTGTGTGCAGCTGTTTATCATCCACAGACCAGAATCGATGAAACAGAAGGTTGTTCTGGTACCTGACCGGGAACAGCAAAAGCAAATTTCATTCCCCCTTGAGCCAACTCCCAGCTACGGAGCACTCTGGGCTTTAGCAGCATTGGTGAGTGTCTATCAATAGATCAATAAAGGAAAGAGGAGAGTTTTACCCTCCTCTGGCAGGGTTAACGCAGGCTGGGGTGCTCTTGCTATAGGGTGCCCTTGTGTGGAGACAACTAGTATTGTGCCTGGCTGAGCTGCACTTGCCATAGGGTGCCCTCTGGTGGGGACAACTGGTACTGTGCTGGGCTGGGGTACGCTTACTACATGGGGTGCCCTCCATTGGCAATCGCTGGTATTGTGCCCAGCTGGTGTGCGCTTGCCATAGGGCATTGGTTTCCAACCCTTTTTTCAGGACCCAGTTGAAAAAAATTATTTGTGCCTGCAACCCAACAATTACATCTTTGAGCAATGCATTTCACACTTTTGGTGGTAGCAGCAGTGGGAGCCGCGACCCAGTACTTAAAGGTCTGCGACCCAGTATTAGATCCCAACCAGTCATTTAAAAACCCCTGCCATAGAGTTTCTTCTGGTGGAAAAACTGGTACGTCCGCCTGGCTAAAGTATGCTTGCTCCAGGGTGCCCTCCGGTGGATACAACTGGTACTGCATCTAGCTGGGGCGCGCCGGCCATACACCACAGCATGTGATAATGGTCTTTGCTAATTACATATATGTGCAGCTTACTGTGTTTTAATTATCAGGAATTTGGGACAGGGTAAAATTCTATGCTAGATCTTTTGGCTACTCTCTGTGTTTTGCTGAGAGTTGCTTTTCCTGGGGTTCCTCAACTGTCTTTCTTTGCCTCATTTTGTCAATCGTGGTTGGTTCCTTTCATGTGATTCAGATGCATGTAGGAATTCTATTTAATTTACAATATCATCTACTTTAGAAAATCTTCTGATTTATAGAGCCAGCTCAGAAATAAACCAAACCCACCTGAGGGGACTAGACTAGGCCAGTGTTCCTCAATGGATGTTCTGTGAAACAGTGGTGCTCTGCAGACACAGTGCAGCTGTGCTGTGACCCACCCGGACCCTCCCCATTGGGGGGGACTGCACTGGGAGCGGGGAGGAACAATTTAATGTCCCAGGTGCAGCAAAGCTTCCTCCAGGTATGTGGCAGCAGATGTTTGCACACCTGGAAACTTTGCTGCAACTGGGGCATTTATCTCCTGCCACTGTTACCAGCTTTTTTGAGAATGTTTTTTCAGGTGTTCTGTGTAAAGTAGCCAGTACCTGTGGGTGTTCCCTGATCCACTAAAGGAGGGGTCTCAAACACGTGGCCTGTGGACCGCACACAGCCCCTAAAGCTATTTCCTGCGGCCTGCAACGACACTGCTGTTACCAATATTTTAAATATCGTTGTATCAGAAGGTTTCAGTGGTGTGGCCCTTGGGCTAATGTACTAGTCCTCATGCAGCCCTCATGGTGATTTGAATTTGAGACCCCTGCACTAAAGGTTGAGAAACACTTGTGTAGGAGATGGGAAACCTAGGTTCAATTTTCTGCTCCTTCAAAGCTGTCCTGCATGTCTTTGGGACAAATAATTTAAGGCTTGTTCAAAGGCCACAGTGAGCCAGAGAGGTGTGATTTGTGAAGTGCACTGTGTTGCAATCCTACTGTCCTGTAAAAAATCCCTAGTTCAAGCACTGATGTAGAATGATATTAACATGAACTGGGTTCCTTTTGGACCACGTCAGCTGGGTCTATATGGGACATTAGTACCTTTCAAATCACACCTCTCCAGCATTTTTTGCCAGCGCCATGTAGACTGGGCCCTTGTCTCTCTGTGCTTTAGTTCCCCATCTATTCAGTGGAAATAGCAGCATTGCTTTGCCCCACCTGGGTGCTGTGAGGATAAATACATTACAGTTTGTGAAGCACTTTGGGATCTACTAATAAAACTCATGCCAGATAAGAGCTAGGTACTATTATGTAGACTTCCCATTTTGTAGCACTTTAACTGATGCAGTGCTGATATTTGTTTTGCAATGTGCAGCACGTAACCCAGTGCAGGATATCCAGAGCTGTGTCTTTAATGCCTCCTGTTCCAGAAGTTCTGTGCTACCATCACGCTTGTAAAAATTAAATCCACTTAGAGTTAAAAAAAAGCTAATGTTTCAAAACTTAGGGACTTGAACTACTGGCATGTAAAGCATCTTTTTCCTCTTTGTGTTCTGCATTATGGTCCAATCCTGTAGTCTCTCTCTCTGACAGGGATCTTATACACACAGCAGCTGCAGTATCAGGCCTTAGATATGGGATCCATGCAGCCTAAAAATCAACCATCCCGCTATGCTAGTTCTGACCAAGAGCAAATTTTGCCCTGGCTGTCACTAGAGGAGGAGGTCAGGGAAGCTGCCAATTCCTGTTCTGCTGCCCAAATCCTGCCTGCCAAGGGATGATCCCATAAGCTGGGAATGAGGCGCAGCAGTGGGTATTTGCTAGTGTTCCTCCGAAAAACTCCCATGTGTACTTCGTAGCAGTGCATGCAGCAGACACATGGTCATGATCCTTCGCAGTGGGTAGCCCAGCTTTTGATCGTACAGCACAGTGGTTGGTCCTTGCACTCTTGAAGCACCATGCTGGGCTGCAGCCCTGCTCCCAGGGAAGCAGTTGTGTACACCCTAAGAACAAACATTGTGCAATGTGTCCTGTCCACAAGACTGCAGCATTAATAAAAGAACAGACTGTTAAACCTCTGTCCAAATTACTAAGCAGCATTGTTAATAGAGAGAGAATAGCTCGAGCAGCTCTATTTTGAATGGTTGTTCTAACTGCTACAAGTTCTCACCATTCTGCCACAGGGACCATCTGAAGATCTGGCTGGTTCCCCACCACATGGTCAATAAAATTCAGCTTGCCACTTGGTCTGGGAAAGAAACACCAGGTCAGTTTTCATACAGAAAATAGCTGGCATTGATGTGCATGGTGACACAGCTCTTAAAATACAACCAGTGCCATCAAATAATGCAGCTGCGGTTGGTCCTGCTTTGAGCAGGGCTTTGGACTAGATACCCCCTGAGGTCCCCTCCAGCCCTAATAGTCTATGATTCTAGGTGTCAGTGAGATGGAGACAGTGAGACGGAAACAGGTGCCATTGAGACGGAAACAAGAGTCCATCTCTTGTTGGGGTGGTTTAATCATGTCTACAGGAAAGCTCTCTCCCGCTGGCATAGAGCAGCTACACGCAATCTTACAGTGGGACAGCTGCCTTGGTACAGGCATGCTGCTGAAAGTTCTCTCAGGTCGCCATGGCCTAAAACTCTCCACCACCAACCTCTGGGGCAAATCTAGACACCTTGCATGTTTGCACTGGGGTTGAGATGCAGAGCCAGGTGTGAATTTTGTGAGTCTGGCCAGTCATGCACATGTTGTACATGAAGATTCCAGGACTGGGCTCACATGAGCCTTCTTCTCAGAGACAGACTAGAGATGTATCATTCAGAAGATCCCTACTGCCAAGAATGGCTCTTGTGAGCTTTATGTCACAGATGGTACCATCTGGAGGCTGAACCATATAACACAGTTCAGCATACAAGGCCTGTCTTGAGTTTTGGGTGAGTTTTCAGGTGCATCAGAGCAGGGAAGTGGCAGACCACAGAGAGGTAAAACAGGAGAGTTTTGCAAGAGCCCATATGAAGCACAACGAGTTCAGCACAATTCTAGTTAGAGCTCACATCTATTGCATATAAACTCTCTTGCCTCCACACCTTCCCAGGCCCATACAGGAGATAAAGTGCTATTATCTGTGGACCTAGCCCAGCATTCCTCACTCAGTGAAGCCAGTGGGAGTTTGTATGAGCAAGAAGTGCTTGATCAGGCCCTGTACAATGTACTTACAGCTTTGGTAACAGTGGGTCCTTGAAGAGAGGAGGCTCAAACCCAGGTAAGAAGAGTCCTTTGTAGCTGAGATTTTCTATTAATGTGTGTGTTGTGTCTCCATACTGAGGGGGAGAAAACAGGTAACATTGCAAATATTGTTCCTTTGGAGCATTTGGAGATAATCCAGTAACTGTTCAATACACAGCTGGACTTTCACCTGCTTCAAAAACGAAACTTGCACCCTGCTGTGGGTTCGGAAGCAGCCCAACCTTTCCCTCCCAGTTCCCCACTGCTAGGAGCTCCTAGTGCCAATGACAGACTTGAGATGCCTTTAGATGCTATTTGTAGTCAGGATGGGAATTGCAAGGGCTGCCTAGTCTCACATTTGCAGAGCCAAGATGTTAGAAATCAAAGGAGCTCCCGAGCTATTGGCTTCTTATCAAACCCAACCTGAATTTGGACCCTTTCAGGTTCACCACCCATGACCACTGCCTCAGTGCACGGTTATGTCACAGGGTGAAGCCTTTTCTGTCCAGCGTCTATTGCTTTCAGGAACAAGGGTCCAGTGTTGACTCCTTTAGATGTGGTGCTGGGCATGGGGAGGAGCTTAGAGATTTTAGGGTGATTGGAAAGTCTGCTGACACAAGATGCTAGCTCCAGGGCCTGCAGGTGCTTGCTAAATATTCACTGTGCAGGTTCCAAAGAAGTTGCTGCACATTATGAAATTTCCCCTGTGTCAGTATGTTCCTGTAGTGGATGCTTTCCAGATGGGAAACAGAGGCCTCTGTCATCTGGCAACTGTATATCTATCTGGAGTTGGTAAACTCAGTTTAGCCTGCAGTTTGCCTCAAGATGGTCATATATTCAGATGACTGAGGGAGCCAGGTCTTCTGCTAAAAGGGGGCAGGCAAAACAGCATATATGGCACCTCCTCCAGCATTCTGGCCTGCTCAAGGGGTTGGCACAGTCTCACCATAAATTAGAGGAGCCAGCTTTTGGTGGGTAACTACAGGCACTGATGGGCTGCTGTAAAGACCAAAACACCTGAAGCACTCTAGACGTTCAATCTGAGCCACAGTAAGGGGACTCTACTTGAGCCTGCTTCAGCTCTGCAGAGTTTGATGGAAATGCCCACGCAGCCAACCTATTTCCCATCCTGCCTGTGAGTGTGATTAGTGATCCTGCAGCCCCACCTGCAGCCCACCATGTATAAAATGGAGATGACTCTTTCCCCAGCCTTACTGTCTGGATGACTGCAAATTTCACTCTCCCATATTTGTCTTCCTCTATCCAAGGCTCTTTCACTATCACTGCCCCACGCTCCTTAGCTTTCTGTGAAAGAGAAGAAAAGACTAAGAAATGTCATGCTAGAGCATATCTATCAATCCTGCGCATCTGTCTTCGGTACTGGCCAATGTTGGCTGCTTCAGAAGACCCACAGGATCTAATGTTTCTGTATTACTCGGGCTGATGCACAAACCAGAAAGACCTTGGGTTGACTGTCCAGGCCCTGGGGCTGTTGAAGGGCTGGAAGTGAGGAAAAACCTGTCTTTTACAGTCAACAATGTACATTTCACATGCAGCCGTTGAGATGCGGCAAACACAGAACCTCCCATATATCCATGGCATCACTTTTCAGAGCAGAACTGCACCTCTGACCACTTTGAGGAAAGTTCATGACCCAGTGGATGAAAACTATGATGCATCATGTTTTGTGTTTCCCAGTGTCAACACTTGCTTCAGTCCAATGGCTGCAGTTTTGTATCTGGGCAAGAGACAATATTTACATGGAGTATTTGAACCTGCAAGCCATGGAGACGTGAAATTGTTTGGCCTTGGCCACTTCAACGCCTGGTCCTGCCTCCGCACAGGGGGAAGAGGGTTAGACAACTTGTTGAGGTCCTTTCCAGCCTTTCCTTTTTATGATTGCTTTGACTATATCATTTACCTGCACAATGATGTCACAATCCTCTACTTCAAATGCAATGTCTTTTACACCATCTCCATGCTTCACCAAGTGCTCCCCCATTTCTGTGCAAAGAGAAAGATGATGTCTGTGTGTGTGCAAGACTCAAGGGACTTTTCATGTGTAGTTCTACACAGACAAGACACAAATCTCCTTGACAAAGAATTAATGATGTTGAACTGCTTGTCCATGGCTCAGTCTGCCTTGCACAAATGCTCCTTCCCCTGATGAGGCACAGGTTTTCAAAGCTTCCCATGTATTTGGCATTTGTGAGAATGTCCTATATTTACCCAGGGAGTGAACTAGCATGAGTTAGTCTTGAGAGTGGGTCCAGCCCCTCTCATCATTACTCTTGTCCAGGGACTGAACCTCCTACCTTCATGGCATCCCTAACCCTGCCTCACCTGAGAATTCAGCAGTCCCCTACTCCTAGGGAAGCTGCAGTTTCAGGAGTCAGTTGTCAGAGGTACAAGATGGGGGAGACTGTCTGGGAAGCAGCAGAAACACACACTTTGTTCAATGACCATACCATTTTATTGCAGCAAACCCCTGGCCTTCCTTCTCACTCCCCACCCCCTATTGACTTGTCTGCTTTGTTACCGAAAGACAAGTGTAAGCACTTTGGGGCAGAGACTCTTCTGTACTGGCCAATGCCAGTAGAGCTGGAGGTGCTGTAAAATAATTGCGCTAAGTAACAGTTAGCCCAATTCCCTTACTCTGGGTGTGCTGCGAGGGAAGTAGCTGTGTGTGAATTATTTCCACAAAAGGATCCTCCTGGACTGTAAGGGAGGATCAGTACAACCAGAAAACTAAAGAAGTGTGTAACCCAGTCTAAAAAAAGGAAAAAATAAGCTGGATTTGTGAAATTGCAAAATTCTGTTCCCAATTCACAGCCACTGGGCTGCTTGTAAGACACAACATGAGCTTTAAACATCACTGTTTGGAACTGGATTATGCTACTAGGTGTACAGCATCCTGTATCCCTCTTATTTTCAGGGAAGGCAAAGAAAGCTCACTCTGAGGAGCCTACAGCAGTAACCCATGGCCTGAGAAGAGACAATGCATAGTGAAGGGTGGGATTTCCAGCCACACACACAGGACACCTCTTTCCCTAAGGCCCTGGCTGGGTGACCAGGTCCACCTCAAGTGTAGCTGGTGCTTGGATGGTAGGTTCTCTAGGTTCTAGTGAACAGGGAGTTGTAGGTGAAAATGGTTTCTGCCCTCCTCTTACCGTCCCTGCACAACCCCTGCAGGACCGGCTAATAAATGGCCCCCGAGAGCAGACCAGGAACAATGGGGGAGCTCTTGTCCCTGCAGTCTTCAGTAGAGTTCCCTGTGCAGATCACATTCCAAGAGGGTTAGGGGCCTACAGTCCCTTTATCATCCCAGACGACCATTTTCCTTTACCTTGGCTGTCAGGGGTGAGCGCAGACGAGAGGACAAATATGATCTGAGAATTAAGCAGAATATAATATGTTATTTACAGTTAGATAAGGTTAGTGGGAATCCTGTGATCCTACTAGGTAAATTGAAGACACGTATGTGTTTTTTATTAGCTTCAACGCTTTTATGCAATATTTATCCAGTTCTAGGTTAAAAAAAAAAAAATTCCCGGCAGGGTTTGCCTTGCCCTATTACAGGCGTGCAGCCTTACTGAAGCAAAACTCCTGCTGAAGTCAACAGAAATTTTGCCTGAGGAGAGGTAAGGAAGTGGCCTCAAAGAAATTGGAGATTAGCTATTCCCTTTTGTTCTCCCTTTATTTTGTGCCAGTGGTCAGAAAACGCCAGCTGTTAAGCTTGAAGCTGAGCGCTTTGATTTGGTTGCCTCACAGGAAGCGGATGTAATGGAGATCACCATGCTAGGGGGCTATTCAAAATGGCTTCCAGAGATCTGATAAAGCTTATTTTAATGCCAAACTTGACAATCTGGAATTAAAATGTGACCAGTGCAGCTTTGTTCCATAAATGACCAACCCTATCATGAAAATCAACCTGGGTGCTCACCCACTGAGCTGGCACTTTGACACCACTAGGAGAACTGAGGCACACAGGTTACCTCACTTGCCCAAACCCACAGGATGGCTGTTGTCAAAGCTGGGATGGGGTGCCTTGTTCCTGGTCAGGTGCTTAGCCCACTAGCCCTCATCTAGTTTCACACCTGATTTAACCAAGTGAAAACAACACTTTATCATCATTTGACCTGTTACTGGAGTAGTAACAATATTCTTTGCACAGTGCCTTAAAGCACTCTTTAGCAATCTTACCTTGTCCTGCTTTATTACATGAGACACCACTTCTCTGCTTCCAGTTTCCAGGCCCTTATAGGCCATTTCTTCAAAACCCATTTTGTTACAATAGAATGAGGCAGCCTTTGAAATACATGAAAACATGTTAGCATTAAAGGAAAGGAATATTCTCCTATAAAACTCATTTTTACACTGACATGCCCCAAAGCAGAGAGAGCTTTTCAGGCTCACCTACTGACCCTATTCTCTGGGGAACAGCTAGTTTACCATTCGCTCCAGCTGCCAAATTATTTGGAATGTGGTTCTAAACCCCACCCCCATCAAAATCAAATTTCCTTCTCTATTAGCATTGCCGAGTCTTCAGGAACTGAAGATGAGTTCTTAACTAAAGACAATGCCACGTAATGAAATCTCAAGGAATGCGGCCAACCAAAATTGGCAACCCCATTCTCCATATGAGCCTCTACCATTGCACATGCATGCCCTGGTTTGTGCAGCTGAAGGGGATAACTGCACCTTGTGCATGTAACTGATGGACCCAGCCAGCTCTTGCACAAGTTCCAATCATGTGTTTCTGTACTGTCCCCCTGTTGATTGACAGGCCCTCAATTAGGCTGTCAGCACATCAGGCTACCTCCTTATGGTCAGATCTCCAGCAACAGTGATGGCAGGTCACCAGCTGCAGAGCCTGATAGAAGAGGTGACTCCACGAACAGTAATGTGACCCAAGGTGGCAAAGGATGATTGAAAGGTCAAAGTAAAGCAGCTCAGTTGGGTACACATCAGGCATAGCAGAGGTGGTGACAGCAGCCGTATCACATTCAGCATAGCTAAGCTCTGTCAGCAGCCACATCTGGTTACACACATGCAAGGACGAGGAGGGTGAGAAAAGGGGGACGTGGGTGGAGCTGTGGGTATGGCTGAGGGAGGGGAGCACAGCCTGAGTGTGCGGCAGCTGGTTTTGTTCAGAATGGTTCCCTCTACTCAGAGTAGGAGGAAGGGTGGGCCTCAGGTAGGCAGGTGGCACCAGCCAACTCACAAGATGCTGAGCAGCATGTGAGGGAGAGGGATCTGAGTAAGCCCCCTGGATAGCCTTGGGGGAATGCTCCTTCTGCACCTAATAATCTAATGCATACCTTCACCATCTTTGTTCACCCATGAACAAGCATTTCCACACAAAGCTGGTGAGCTTAATGTTTCAGTATGCCACAGCCCTTTTGCAAAGGCCAAGGCACACCTGGTCCCTGATTAACAGGGCTTCCATTCAGCTTGGCTTCCCATTCCCCTTGCACAATGCTTGAGCAAGAGCTGCCAGAATGAGCTCCAGGAAGACAGGGAGGCAGAATCTTGGGGGCCATACGCAGGGGTCACAGGTCACAGCTGAACCCGAAGCTGGGAAATTTCAGATTCTTTTTCTGCTTGTGTTAATTTTTGATTTCTTGGTCTAAAACAAGGAGAGAAGCGCCCGGGTGATGGTGATTGTGGGTTTCTGCTGAGCCTTTCCAATAGTTTGCAATGATTCACTGCATTTTTTAAGATTCTTTTCTGCACCTGCTATATGAGCTTAATCACGTTGCTGGAAGAGAAAAGAATCAACCCCCAAATTGCAAACTTTGCAAAAAATGATATGGGCAATCCCGAATGCAGGTTTCAGAAAGTCTAACTGCAAAAGAAAAGGTGCTGTGACAATTTTAAAAGGGCATCACTTATTTTGAAAGGAATATTTTCTCCTGTAGTTGCAACTCAAACACTGCAACAGCAGGCTAATGTAGGAGAATAAGAAAGAGGAATTGATTAGTAGTTGAGTATAAATGTAAGTAAAATTGATTATCCTTTTCCAAACTGAACATAAGCATAAATGTGAATACACTGAATGATGAACTATAAGTAAGTGAACTTTTGAATATTCTTTCCATTAATCTAAGATATTACTGAGAAAAAGAATCAGGTTTTTAAAACAGAGGGATATTAACTTCCCAGTGTCCTTTTAACATGGAATGATATATCTGCTAGTCCAATAAACTAACACTGATACCTTATCACTTTGCAAACAAAACTGCTACATACTACCTCCACCTAAATGAGTCACAAAGGCCGGGGAGATGGACAGGGATGCCGCCAGAAGTGTGTTTGCCAGTTAAATATATGCCTCTGCAAATCTCTTCTGTAGTTTAATGTTTTCATTTATTCTGGATTTTCTGAATGTCCACTAATTTAGGGAGACAAATATTCACATCCATGTGCGCATGAATACACCGTCGGTGGCCTTTCTACAGTGTAAACAGCCCCCTTGTTGTTTCATAATGACAGTCCAAAGACCATCCTTTTAGATCATTTCACCCAGCAAAAGTGCTGAAACACCTCTATCTGTGCCAGCTCACCATAGCCAGCCACTAGTGGAATCTTAATTGAATGCAAATCTCCAGGACCTTCCATATGTCATATGGCATGTCCTCCCCTCCTGATAGCCAATCACAAATGCAGATTACAGTATACCCCTGTTCTTCACATAATGTTTGATAGTGTACAAGAATGATCCAACCCCCCCTTGCTTCAAAAGGATAGGCACATGGGGAACTTTTATGTACATACCTGCTTAGCATTTCCAACCCAGAACGTGAGAGAGTGGAAGTGGAGAAATTTCCCCTTCTCGGGCTAAATGAAATAAAGATGACTTAATATGAATATACTGGTTTCTGGCTCTCACTTTAATGTCATACTCATATGACACTTCCAGGATGACAATGTCTCTATTTTAGCAAGAAGCAAAGGGTGTTCCTAAGCCACTGGATTGGTTTAATTAGAGAAACATAATGTGACTGCACATTTATCATTTTAAATAATAAAGCTAGGGAGAGCGCAAATCTGAAATTAGGATTCTATAAAATAGACTCCCAAGATATCTGATACTGACAGTCTTGCAGGGCAATTCAAGGCATTCCCACTTTACAGGTCTTCTAAGGAGTCTGTATAGCCCTGATGTTCACTGGGTGCTGACCGCCCAGCTGAACGATGGACTTTGGAAAGGCCAGCGACTTTATACATTTCAAGTAAAACAATTTTTCTTGTGAATATTCAAACGTAATTTGGCTAAAAATAAAGACAAAAAGTCAAGCCCAAATCTTTAAAACCAAAGGCTTATTTATAATGTCTGGATACTAGTCATCAGGGTACATGTGGCCTAGCTAGATCAAATCTCAGCACCTTATAAGAATGATCCAGAGGAAAAACTTGGGGGTGGGGATGGTAAGGAGAGAAATACAAGCCAGAAAGGAGGCCGGGGGGGGGGGGGCTATAAGTAATTGACAATGGCATCCTTGCCCTGGAAAATAATATTTTGGCGTCTTTTTGTCAATTGAAGAACTCACAGCAGCCAATCCATCTGATCAGACCTTCATCACTGCTGAACGCAAAGGACATGATGCTGTTCCCACAGCCTTGAAAATCAGGGTACCTTCACTTAAGCCTCAGCATAAAAGTGAACAGAAGGGTATGGTCAAATTCTGCATTCAGTTACACTGACTGTAATTGGAATGGGCTGTAGAGATTAATGGAAAACAGAATTTATATCCCTGTTTAAACTACCTGCACATTGTTTGGATCCAGTTTGACTTGGGTAATCTTGTTAAGTTAAAGATTAATTCTCATTGAAGAAAGCACTCACCCAGTTGCAAAAGTGGGCCTAATGACATTTGGCAAGCCTAACAAACTTATGGAAGTATTCTGTAACACCATTTAGTCAAACACTTTTAATATACTACTTTTCTGCCTTGCCTATGATTTGACATCTACTGTCTCCTCTTGTCCTTTTAGTCACTGTTAATCATTTGTGCGTCTACTTTGCCTAAAAGATAATATATAAAGTGATCTGTGTTGTACAGCATTGTATTTAGCAGCTAAACATAATTCTGCTGTATTAGTATTTAAAACAAATGCTTTAAGTTAAAATTTTGGAAAGAGATTGAGTTGTTAGTGAAAAATAATTAATAACACTTGCTTATGGTTAGAGTTAGATTTTAATTGTTAAATTTTAATCTTATATTTTGCCTTCCACCCCCCCCCCCCAATTACATACAAGAATCAGCGTAATTAATTGCAATTTACAGCAAAGGAAAATATGGATCTTAGCTGCATTTCAACACTATAAAAGTGGAACCTCTTTCTGCTTTTAATCCTACCTGGCAATCAATTAATAAGAAATTAACATGATCAGTGTTGCATTAATGGTACCAGTTTTTCACAGGAAGAAATATAAACCCCTTCCATGCAATTGTATTCTTACCTTTGCTCCTTTGTCTGTGTAAGTTGTCTAAAGAGGGAGAATTAAAAAAAAAGACATTCACATGTCAAAAAAAGTACATTAATTACCAGAACACTGTAATCCATCAGGTCAGATAGAAAACAAGTTTTCTGAACTGCTTTAAACATACAGATTAAAAAACTCAGATTTTTTTTTTTAAATCCACCAGTACTGTGAGTAGCTATTAAAAAATAAATCTGTACAAGGACAATGGGAGATTTACTCATTTTTACCCCATAATGTGTAAACAACAATTTTTTAAATTACATTTTCTAAACCTCACCATTTTTGTAACCTGATTGAATGTGACAGCACGGAAGGAAAGTCAGATTCTCCCCATGCACTTCATAGAGCAAGGGGAGGAGAGAAAGCCCCTCCCTGACTCCACCTTCTCTAGATTGTAAACTAAATGATTTACTTGGTTTGAATTGTAAATCATTCTGCCCATAGGGTAAGACATGAGAAAACTGAGCTCTAGGGATGACAGTATCTGAGGATCATATTTATATTGAAAGCAAGAAGAAAGACTGTGAACAAAGTCTGAGCCTAGAACCTTTGTGATGCTGCAACCTATCTGTGAGTCAGATTATCTAAGTAAAACCTAAAACAGGAGCCACATCTTCATGGAGCATAAAGCCAATAACTGCATCCTCTGGATTAACACCAGGTTTTACTGGCTGTAGGCTCTCGCAATGACAGCAGCTACAGATGTTTGTAGCCTTGCAGAGAGATTTTTTAAATCAGGAACCTTACTTGAGGGTGGGCCTCAATTGGTCAAGGAACTGGAAGTGGGACGAAAAAGCGTGCTTTTCAGCACCAGCTTGTTACTTCAAACCTACAATAGTGCTGAACATTTATTATTTCAGGTCTGTTCCCTTACATGCACATCTGTGACCTCCACCATTATGGCTGACTGACACCGATCAGACTTCAGAGGACTTTTAGGCCCCTTATGGTACTGGGAAACTGTCATAACACAGGTTCCATTTTCCTGCGTGGACAGCAGCAAACACATTGTAACTAAGGTATGACCGTGACAGGGTGTAGGGAGCCAACTTCAGCCCGAATGAACAAAGGGTCCCCAACTTCTGCCATGGGAGCTAAGGGTCTGCCTGGGGTACTGAGGAGAATGTTTTTGACAAGCACTGGCTGGGCTGGGGTCAGAGGCCTCAGCTGAACCCCACTAGGCAGTTTTGTTTTCTCATTTGCTTGCTAATTTAGTGTGATTTGTGGGTAACAAAAGTGATTCCTGAAGGAAAAAAGCCCAACTAACTGCAACTGGGTTTGGGTTTTCTCCTGAGTTCTTCTGTCAGTTCACGCTATTGTCACCACAGAAATGTCGCAGAACCACATTGTCCAACCCCAGCAAGAAGAGCTCTCCCACTGCCAAGTTTGTGACAGCTGCCTCTCTGAAAATGTTTTATTTTTGTCTTCATTCCCCCACCACCCCTCAAACCACACTCAACAGGAACCCAGTTGGAGAGGCCTATAGACTACAGATTAGTCAAGTTGTCTGCCAGAATTCAAATGCATTCCCTTAGCATGGTGCTTCTTGTCCAAAGAAGCAAGTAAAAACTGTGATCTCAGGTTGTACTTATGATATTTGGCAGAAATCCCATTTTCCTGTTCTGTACAAAGTAGAATCAAATCATGAATTCTGTCCTCAGCCAAATAAGGAAGTATTTGAAACTCCATTCATCTTTCTTATGAGATTTCTTGCAAATTAAAAACCTTGATAAATGAAAACACAAGAACCTCTGCCGTGCCAGAAACTTGGAAGTGGACACATGCAGAAGAGCCAAGGTCTAAAATTTGTCAGGTGCCAGCTGGTCGCTTTTTCAGCTATTGTAGGAGCTGATGTTGGGAATGTCCAAAAGCGAAAAGTGTTCCTCTCATGAAACAAGTTAAAAACATGCCAAGTTTGCCTAAAACATGTTTGTCTAAAAGTCTGAAAAGATAAGAGTCTTTCCACAGCAGTCAGATGACTAAAAAAAAGCCAAACCCACAAGTGGAAACATATCCTCCACCTCCTGTCCTGACCTTCAGTACACCACATGGGATGGATTTAAGCCAGCAGCACAAACTCTTCAGTTGAAAAACTGAAGTGCAAACATTCACAGGCAACAAAATCTGGAAGAAATAGCCTGGAAAGGCTTTTAAACAGCTCGGACGCCCCTTTGTGTGCGTGTCTCATCTTGTTGAGACTGAATTTGTCTTTCTCGCTTGCACCCTGCCCAAGCAGTCCTGTGGCACTTTTAAAGACTAACACGGGGGTCTCAAACTCAAACCACCATGAGGGCTAATAGAGGGCCACACGAAGCCTAGTACATTAGGCTGCACCACGGAAACTTTTTCATGCAACGATATTGCAAATATTGCTAACAAGTGTTGCGGGCCGCAGGAAATAGTTTTAGGGGCTGCGTGTTTCAGACTCCGTGACTAACAAATGCTTTTGTCCCATGAGCTTTCCTGACAGAAAATCCCACTTAGTAAGATGGAGAAGTGGGATTTTCTCCCAGGAAATAAATGTGAGTCTTCAAAAGTGCCCCAGGGCTCCTTGTTTGTTTGGCTGGGGTTGGTGCCACAGGAGATGATATTAAGGGGGTTGCTTTGAGATGCCCCCCGGACTATTTTTCAGCTGTTGCTCTCCGCCAGTCAGGCCATGGAACCTTCCGCCACGCAGCCGGACCTTGAACCCTCTGGTCAGGCGGGAACGCGCCGGCGCAGGCGCAGTGCCTCCTCCTCCACGTGCGCTTAGAGGCGGAGCTGCTCTCCAGATGGCCACGCCCACCGGCTCCGCCTCCAGCCCGGAAGGGCGGCTCTCTGCGTCGCTCCGCCCCCTGGGCCTGTCTCGCGTCGCGTGTCTGTGACGTAGAGAAGGGGCGGGGCCGGGCCATGGCGGGGGAGGCAGAGCCAGGGGCTGGGAGCGTGACGGTGCGCGAGGTGCAGGAGCTGATCCGCAGGAAGGATGAGCTCGAGGCGCAGATCAAAGCTTGCTATGCCGTGCTGGAGGGGGTGAGTGCTGTCTGTCTGAGCTCCGCAGCCCACGTGTGCATTGAGCTCCGGGCTGGAGGATGTCTGTCTGTCTGTCTGTCTCCCTCCCTGCAGCCCACGTGCACTGGGCTCCTCGGTGCTTCCCAATGCACCATGCAAAAGCAGTGGGTCGGGTCGGAAGGGGGCGGTCGGTGCCAGCTGCTGATAGGACGCACCCTGGCTCAGGCTGATAAACTGGGCGTTGCCAGGCCAGAGGAACCACTTTGGGGGCTTTAAAAAAAGGGAAACAAAATGTGCTGTGTTCCAAAAAGCAGCAGTGTTAGTCTAGGAAAGCAAAGAAAGCAAGGAGTCGTGTGACAATTAAAAGACTAACAGATGTATTTATTGCGTGAGCTTTCGTGGGAGAATATACCACTTTGTCAGATGCTTTGAAGAGGGGGAACTTACAGAATGGGGTGAAAATAAATGCAGGGGAGTGTAAGACATGGGATCAGGTCAAACTGCAACAGCAAATCAGAGCATTTGTAAGGATTCAAACTTGAGGAAACAGCACACAGAGGAGGGAGGGTGAAGCCAAATTACCTGTTATAGTGTGAAAAGAATCCATAGTCACCATTTAGCCCTGCTTTCACACAATTTAATTTGCATATTAGTTCGATTTCAGCTGTTTCTCTTTGAAGTATTGATGTCCCTTTGATTTTCTTGAGACCTGCAACTTGACATTTCATGAAAGTGTTTCTGCCCTGCAGCAAAAGGGTGTCGGGATGAACGAGCCGCTGGTGGACGCTGAAGGCTACCCGCGTGCGGATATTGATATCTACCAAGTGCGGACAGCCAGGCACAACATTGTCTGTAAGCAATTCAGTCCTAAAAAGTAGACTTTCGCAGGGACTTGGCTGCATGAAACAGACAGCACTTGTCAAAAGTTTGGTGCTTGTTTTACAAAAACCTGGTTTGGTTTCCTTTGATTTTTCCCCGCGGCAAATGTCAAGAAGTAAAACTGAGAACTCAGTCACGCAAAGGGATATTTCTCAGTTGGAAACTCATGCTTGAAAGAATGTGTTTCTTTCACTTCTTATTAAAAATGTTAGGTTATTAAAACTGCAAAAAATTCAATCATATTTGTATTAATTGCCTAATGTTGCACAAAATTGTTGCTAAAACAGCTCCATTCACAGTATAGGCCTAAGGAGAGCGTAATTACTTTTAATTGATAACTGTGAATCACAGCCATAGAGAGACATTCATCTGTTAGATAAGGATGGTACATGATGATGATGATGATCCTGTTTTCTCTGCACCGATGTCTTCTCACCCTTAGGTTTGCAGAATGATCACAAAGCTCTGATGCAGCAGGTGGAAGAAGCTCTCCACCAACTGCATGCCCGAGAGAAGGAGAAGCATGCAAAGGATGAGGCAGAAGCGCAGGCCGAGGCAATGAAGCAGAACCAGAGTCTGCCTCGGCCCTTTGCAAGAGTGAATGCTGTCACCCCAGGCTCTCCTGCTAGCATCTCGGCAAGTTCAATCGTATTACTTCCAATGAAGCAAATTCTACCAGTTGGTCCCAGATAGGTCAGGTGGGGCTTGTCACCCACCTGTGATCAGGAGCAGGGTTTGAGGTTCTGTTTTTAAACCAGGTTCTTGCCAGATGCGTGTAATGTTCCCCCTGGACATAATTGTTCTTGTTAGCCTTGACTGTAAAATGCACATTCTTGTAACCTGTAGGCCACTGCCCATGTTAGGACAGCCACCTAGTGGATCGGGAATGGAGCTAGGAGTCAGCACTGGGTTCTTTCCCAGCTCTCCAAATGACCTAGTATATGATCTTAGGTAAAGCCAGGTCACCACTATATGCCTCCATTTCCCCTTCTCTGTAGTGGGGAAATAAAGAATACTCCTTGATTTCCTGGGGAGAGGTTTGTGGGGGGTGGCTCTGAGATTCTTGAAGGGAGGCCTGACCTAGATATGTCCATTGGGTGCTTGAAGGATCTTTGGATAAGAGATATTAGATAAACACAAAGCATTGTGCATCCTAGAGGACCATTGATGCTCAGTCCTGGCTTGTCTCTTTGTACAGGGATTACAGGTCAATGATGAGATTGTTGAATTTGGCTCAGTTGACGAGCACAACTTCCAGACACTGCAGAACATCGCCACAGTTGTGCAGCACAGTGAAGGGGTGAGCAGTTTGGGTTTTGTTTTCAGGCTTTGAACAGAAGACCAGCTTGCTGCTGGCTGATCAAGGAATAATGATGATAAGCTTCAGAGAAAGCTGTTTCGTCTCCCCTTAGTAGAAAGAGTTGCCCTGTATGTGGTGGTGATAGATGTCAAGTAATGCACAGTGGGAAACATAATCCAAACCATACATACAAAATGATGGGGTCCTGTCTAAACTAGCTGTTGCCACTCAAAAAAGAGATCTTGGAATCGTGGCTAGTTCTTTGAAAACATTCACTCATTGTGCAGCAGCAGTCAAAAAAAGGTAACAGAATGTCAAGAATTATTAGGAAAGAGATGGATAATAGGAAATCATAATGATGCTGTATTAATACATGGTACACCCATATCTTGAATCCTATCTACAGTTCTGGACACCTTAGCTCAAAAAAAGATATGTTAGAATTGGAAAAAGTACAGAAAAGGGCAACAAAAATGGTTAAGGGTATTGATCAACTTCTATATGAGAAGAGATTTAAAACACTAGGACTGTTCAACTGGAAAAGAGATGACGGAGAGGGGAGGTCGGATAGAGGTCTGTAAAATCATGAATGGTGTGGAGAAAATGTATAAGGAAGCGTTTTTTACCCCTTCAGGTAACATGTGAACCTGATGGCCACACAATGACATTAGTAGGCAGCAGGTTTAAAACAAAGGCAAGGAAATACTTCTTCCCAAACAAGCAGTCAACATGTAGAACTTGTTTCCAGGGGATATAATGAAGACCAGAAGTATAACTGGGTTCAAAAAAGAACTAGATAAATTCAGTGAGGATTGCTCCATCAATGGCTGTTCACTGCCACAGTACGCTCTGGGTGTCCTTACACCTCTGACAACTAGATGCTAGGATTGTAATGTAATGGATCATTCTATAAATTCCCCTGTTCTTGTCACTCCCATTGAAGCATCTGGCACTGTCCTCTGCTAGAAAACAGGTTAGTAGGCTAAATGGAGCATTGGACTGATCTACATATGGTCATTCTCATGTTCTTAGGATAGGGACATGAGTAGGGCCAGCTTGTCAGCAAAAGATGCTATTTATTTTCTTGCATTTCAGAAACCACTGAGTGTGACTGTGATCCGTAGTGGCAAGAAGTTACACCTTGGGCTCACACCGAAGCGTTGGGCTGGGAAAGGACTCCTGGGGTAGGCTTTCCATTTTCTTCTACCGCCTCGAGTTCAGAAGGGCAAAGCGCATGAATTGGCATGCCATTAGCTGCTTTACAGTGGAAAACGCCATTGCTAAGCTTAAGAGAGCCTGAGGCTTCTGCGAAGCACTGTTGTCTTCTTGCGTTGTGTCAGATTAGCCTCCCCTGGAGATCCCATTTCCTTTTCTACTTAAGGTGGAATCCAGCCTGGTTTTCTGCAGCACCAGTCATCAAATGCCACCTTGCTCGTTCCCAAGTGGGGATCTGTGATCTGCCTAGCTAAGATACTACTGATGGTGCTGTACAAACTGCATTTGCACCTGCTGTGCCCCATCTGCTTAGTAATATGGTTTGTTTTTAATATGTAGACTGGCCCACATCATGTTATAACCATGTTATGGGGTTACGTTAGAGCCCTGCAGTCTAGTGCCTCATCTCTTTTCAGGGTCTGGTGTAGACCCTCTTTCACTATTATAACCTGATTTTTCAGTCTATCCAGGGAGGATAATGTTGATTGGAACGCTAGTGTGTTGTATCTAGGGTTCACAAAACTGTTGGAATTACAATGTAGACGGGATCTTCCCTCTGCGGACTCATCTGGGTACAATATTCTCCTCCACTTAACGGAGTGGATAAGGCTTCCACACAGAATCAGAACCATGGATTCTGCAATAAGGGCAGAACTAATTTGTCAGGTAGCATTAGGCATGTTTCACTCTGTTTTGATCACCCTGTCAAATTTGCTGATTGCTTTGAGATCCTTCAGAGAAAGACTACCTAGAAGTCAGTTATTAAAGATGTAGCTGCAGCAGTGTGGGAAGATGGATTATATCAACAGATTTGGTAGGAATGGGGAGGACATTCTGGCACCCTGCTGGCCCATTGGGAAGGCTAAAGTGGTCAGTAGGGCTCAGAAGGCAAGGATCTGGCTGTGGAGCTCTTTAAATACTAAGCGCAAAGATTACAACAGAGGCAGCAAAAATAAATATCTTTTCTCCTGTATCCTTCCTCTGGATTGAATGCAGAAGACCTAATTTATTCCTTTACATTTCTACAGCTGCAATATTCTCCCTTTGCCAAGATGACTGGCTTAGAAGACAGTAAGATCAACGTTTGTGTCTGCTTTTTGAACTCCAACGTGATTTGAAAATTTCCTTTGCCACCTACATCTGCTTGCCAAAGCTGAAGTGTTTGTAATGGGTTTCGAGGCCCTGACCTTCAACCTGGATGTACGGCACCTGAATTGGTTTCAACAGACCTGTTCATGGTTTTAATTAGCAACTGTTCTGATTCAGAGGGGTTAGTTTATAGAATCATGGGACCTGATTCTGACTTCATGTGCTCTGGTGTACATCACATGCGAGAGCAACATGAGGCCTTTGCTTTTTCTCTAGTTAAAATCCTTGCCAAATTCCATAACCTTTACTAGATGTTCTTTTCTGTTTCTTCATGGGAAAGTAACGTTTACCAATAAAGATTTAAGGTGGTGGGGTTTTTTTGTTTGGTTGATTTTTGGTTTGTTTTCGTGGTGATAACTTGCATTCGTTTTAATCTAAAGTCCTTCCTCAACAGCTGGAACATTTGCAAAATATGCTTGAAATATTACTGGAATTTCTGGATTGTGTTTTATATTGTCTATTACAGTGAAGAGTAAATGCACACTCAGGAGATGTACAAATTGATTATGAAAGTTGTGACTTAAAAATATTTTAGGTAACTAAATCAAAGGGGTTTTTTAATTTAATTGCTAACGCCATCTTAAGTTGGGGAGATGGAGTTCATGTGCCGTGTTGCTTTTTATAGTGATTGAGCTATAAAAAATAGTTAATATTGTTAATTTTATGTTCTGTACTGCAGTTTTTGGGTCGCATACACTACAAGGGGATTTTTATTGGTTATGATTTCTTTTTAAACCTGTTTCATTGGTATCTCAAAACACAGACATAGACCAGTGTGGTGTTGAGATGTTAAAGCCTCAAAAAGAGACATTGCTTTGCTAATCCATGATAACTTGAGTTTGTGCATGTGAAGTGGTGTGAAGGGCTGCATAGAGAGAGGCTTTTGGAGGGGTACAGTATGTGTGTATATTTTGACATCAGACTCAGGGCTGACTAGGAGGAGACCATGGCAAAAATAAGATATTGAGTTTGCAGTGGAGAGGCCAGGAGGCAGAGGATGGCATGGTTTAGCCCATCCTTTTTTTTTTCCTTTGGAAATTAATGTGAAAAGAGACTTCTCATTTATTCTGTGGTGCATAACGACAGTATTTGTCAATTGGAGTCAATTATCCAAGCTGGCAGGACCTTCGTCTTCTGAAACAGGACTATAATCTAATCTGGTAAACCAGTGTGAAGGGGAATAAGCGTTTTCATACTGATGTGAGTGTGGAAGTCAGCCCATCTGTCTGACGATCTCAAGGTAGGAAATGATGGACTGAATGTTGCAGAGAGTATATAACATAATATCTACAAACACTGGGCTTCGAACTGACTGTTGACTACAAACTGTGAATATGGTGCAAAATAATGCTTTCTGAAACGATGACGAAAACGTGGGTTTTAATAAAATCTACATTAAATGAATTTTAATAAATGCCCCAACTAAATGAGCACTAGAAGTACAACATGGGTTTCTTTTCCCTATTCTGGTGGTGTAGAGGTGCTGTAAACAGCTCACAGGACACTGGGATGGAATCACCGCATTGGCTTTTCATAAGGGGGTGTGTGTAGGTATGTGAGGGAGAAGCTAGGAGCCAGAGGGGATGTAGTGGGGCAGTGAGAGATAGGGTTGCAATGCATGCCACTATAGTCATACTAACTTGTGCTGCAAACCAAAGCCTGTCCTGGGGAAGCTGGCATAATTTAGAGAAGCCCAGAGGCTGTTTTGGCTCCTGGAATAGATCAGAATCTGGAAGGGGAAAGGATGGCTTAAAGTCACCTCTAATTCTTGTCCTTTACGATGCATCTCAGAGGGCACAGCACAGAATCTCAACCTTAACTTTTCAATCAATCCCAGTTTTTGCCAAGGTCCCAGTCCTGCAAATAAGCAGGTGTAAAATTAAGGGCAGCAGTTCCAATATGTATCTGCTTTCATCAGTCATTTTATTTTTTAATTTGGCTCTTTAAACTATGTCCCCATTCCTTTTGATATGTAAATCTGACATAAATTTGAGTCATTTCTGCTTTTTGCTTTATGGGTCTAATGCAGTGGTAGCTTCACCCCTCACACAGTCAAGCTGCTTGTGAGTGTGAAAATCCCCCTATCATTTCAAAGGCTAGCAAAATGGGCTGTTTTTTTTTTTTTTTCCAAAAGAATACCATGGTACCTGTTGTGCATGAAGAAAACAACTTAAGTTTAGGAATCTACTGTTTTTACATAATAGCACTTGTGAAGCCAGCACTCAAGTGAAGTTAGTTGGTTATCTTCTGAGGGGAAAATACTATTTTTGGAATTACGTATTTGCAAATTTGTTTTAAGAAATGCATTTGTCCCCCAACCTCCCCCCCATACCTTTTAGTGGATTGTTCATACACGTGCTGTCCATCTGAGGCCCAAACAGGTAAAGTAGTCAAAGCCACAACGTTGGGGCAGGTTCTGTAGTTTGTTCTGCTCTATTTGTGCCATTCAGGAGCTACAAAGAGAAGTGTTTTCAGTCAGAAGATGATGGAGAAGAGGGAATGAGGGAGGCTCATAGAAACTGGAGGAGGCCATGAGAAGTTGTCAAGTCCAGTCCCCTGCTCTCCAGACAGAACCAAAGATCCTCTTAAACCAGGGGTCTCAAACTCAAATCATCGTGAAGGCCGCACGAGGACTAGTACGTTAGCCTGAGGGCCGCACCACTGAAACTTTTTCATACAATGATATTGCAAATGTTGCTAAGAATAGAGTCAGTGCAGGTCGCAGGAAATAGCTTTAGGGGCCGCATGGAGCCTGTGGGCCACATGCCTGAGACCCCTGTCTTAAACCATGCCTGACAGGAGCTTGTCTAACCTCTTAAAAAACTTCCAAGGATGCAGATTGATGGGAACAGGATGATGACGTGTTGCCAATTCCTGCAATTTCATCAGGGATCTCACAGTGTTGTGGAGTTTTTCTTAAAGCCCCAGCTCCTAGAGTCGTGAGAGACAAGATTTTGAAAAGCAATGATGAGGCACTGAAAACTCAACATAATGATTTAAATATAAGAGGCCCTGGGGTAGTTGTGGGCTGTGAACTCAGCTCAGGGCTGCTACCCCTCATGCTGCTTCTGCTGTAAGGGGAGTCCACCTCTTCCAGGGAGGCCTGGCCCTCCTTTGAGGCTGGGGACATGTTATACGGGGAGCTCATAACAGTGGTACCTAATGCAGGCATGAATGGGAGCTGGGTGCGGGCAGAGCATGGGGGTGTGAAGAGCTGTGTGGGTCAGGGGGAAGGGGATGGCTCATGTATCATGCCCTCAGGAGGACCAAGGACGTACCTGCTAGCCCCCCGGCCTGGTAGTGCCCCCCACTTCTCCCCTTGCCCTCTCCCTGCACAGCGAGCTCCTCCACAAGGGCTCTTTCCGGCCTGGCAGCAGCAGTTGCTATGGGAACAGGCTTCAATACAAACAGACCAGGGACGCTCCAGGCTGCTGAGCTGGGGCTGAGGCTGTTGCCGGTGAGGGGGGCTGACAGGGATGCTTGGGGGTCCCATTGAGGGTGATGTGGGGTGAGGCCTACAAAGAGGGGGATCCTGAATCACTAGGGTTACCAGACATCCGGCAAAAAGAGAGCATGTCCTTCTCTTTACCGTCATGTCCTCAGGCGTTTTAAAAATAGATGATTTTAGCTGGCTTTTTATAAAGGGATTAAAGTGTGCCTGAACACCCCAGACCGCCAGGGGAAGCGTTCTGGCTGGGACCCCGAAAAATAGAGGCGTGCGCCAGAATGGGGCGTTTCCTGAGGGCTGCCAGGGGGCTGTGGGCGGGAGTGAGCCTGGCCACCTCTTCCCTCCTTTCCCAGTGCCTGTGGAGGCCCTGCCCCTATCGGACCCAAGTGGCACGTGCCCTGTCTCTTGCTGGCCAGCCAGCACCATATTTGTGAGTCCCCGTGGGCCCCTTCCCTGCCCCACTGGTAAGGAGGCCTGGGAAGGGGTTCAGGCTGGGGTGCAGGCGGTGGGGTGGGAAGAAGGGGTCAAGAGGGTGGGCTGGGGAGCTGTGGATTGGGTTGGAGGGGTGAAGTGAAGATGGAGACCTGGGTTGTGGGGGGGTAGGAGGACTTTGGAGTGGGGACATGGAGAAAGAGGGATCTGATGGGGGCAGATGATCAGGGGCAATAGTTGGGGTGGTGGGGCAGGTTTTTTGGGGGGCAGTAACTGGGGTGGGTGAAGGGGACCCCCTGGACATGCATGTGTCCTTCAATGTCCTCCTTTTCTTACTTCCCTCTCTACCAGAGACCAAAGCATGGAAAGGAAACCCTATAAATGGAGGAAGGGGAGGTGACTGGGAGCGCCAGGAATTGTAGTGCCCCTAAAAGTGAGAGGGATTGATGGGTTCTGGCTAGGAGGCCTAACACTATCTAAAGGAGGCCCCTGTCTTCCGATACACAGTTCTGCCACACTTTCTGGGCAATTGTGGCTAACTGTAAGGAAGTTTGGATCAACTTTATAATGCCAGCTCCTTTTGTTTAGGGATTTTGCCAAAGACCAAATGTACTATGGTAGACAAAGATGTCTGATGATTATAACAGCACCCCATTAGAGGAGACAGCAGGAGGAACCGTAGAAGGAAATGAAGCTACAGAGGAAATGCCACAAGATGAACATGGGGCTTCGGAGACTGAATTACCAATGCAGGTCACAGAAGCACCAGCTGAAGTGCCTGAAGGTGATGCTAAGTCCATGGATAGCTGAGGAAGTGGGATTTTCTCCCACGAAAGCTCATGCGAAAAATAAATCTGTTAGTCTTAAAGTGCCACATGACTCCTTGTTTTTTTGCAGAAGCAGAAACCCAGGCTCAACCAACCCCAACAGATGGTATCTTATTGGACACTGTCACATCTGACACACAAGAGAATGAATTGAGCATCACAACAAGGCCACATGTGAGTATGGATAGCATATAACAGACTTCCTATGATGTATTCCTTTCAGTGCACCTTTTTATTCGCACTATTTTATGTCTTTCTTGCTAAGTGAGTCACACTGCACTTCTGTGGAGTAACTAAAGCATCAGTAAGCTCAGATTCTGCTCTCCTCCATACAGTTGTGCAGAGTTGAATGGAAAATAGCAGGAAAGGGGGAAGTTTGAGACATTCTTTCCAGTACCAAATTTTATAGCTAAGGTGAAATGCTATAGCTAAGAAGCAGTTTTCATTCAGTCCCCTGTTTATAATCACT
Organism: Podocnemis expansa; assembly: GCA_007922195.1. Taxonomy (NCBI): domain Eukaryota; kingdom Metazoa; phylum Chordata; order Testudines; family Podocnemididae; genus Podocnemis; species Podocnemis expansa. The sequence continues at coordinate 5,793,449 of ML682041.1, read as the reverse complement.
CATAATGTTCTTAAATTCTTTTTCAGGCTGAAGCCTTTGCTGCTTAGTGTCAGTGAATATGATTTGAACATTTGAGCTGTGTTTTAGTTCTCAGTAAAGGAAACCTAGCTTATTCCTTATGCTCCCATGAAATTTTGACATTCAGAGTCATGCAGCTCAGCAACAACTGAGGCCAGGAACCCCAAACTAAGCTTGCATCTATGAGAAGGTCATGCACAAGAAGCTGCTGAAGATATTGAAGTTGTCAGGTGGTGAGCAGCAAAATACTGTCATTGATCAAAAATGGCTAGGAGACAGAGAATAGAGAATAGAGTTAGCTGGTCAACAGTCATCATGGCAACAAATGAATGGTCAAGGGTCTGCTCTAGATTCAGTGCTATTTATTGTATTTCTTAATGATCTAGAAAGGCGGTAAGTAGTGAGGTAGCAAAATTTCTATTCCACCTTTTCCCTATTAAATAATGTATGTGTGACTATATTAGAGTTTCTTTTGTTTAATGTGTACTGTGCAATACAGCAGATGTGGTGTGTAGCCACATTAAAATTACTGGCAAATCTTTAACTTTTGCAGTTCCAGATTTTTTTTAAATGTTATTTCATTCTATTTCCCACCCTTAGCATTGATTTGGTATTTGTTCACGGTAAAACGCCAGGACCACCTATGTCATTGTGAACATGATCAATAATTTTCTTGCATGTAATGTAAAATGTCTGGCACAGGGAGAAAATTGTGTGTTCATCAGAGCTTTGAAATTATGTGGATAATTGTTCAGGAATTCAGGAAAGTTGGGCTAGACTACACAAGCTCCAAAGATTTATCTTGAACTAACAGCAATGAGATTGAATGAAGGGACCCAGACAGGGTAACTCCATAGCAAATGTGCAAAATTGGGACAGCAAGTATGTGGGAGGGTGTCCTAGACATCTATATAAGACTGTTGGAACTGTCCCTATAAGGAGAAGACATCTGGTCACCTTAGACCTCGAGGAGGTCAGGACTGAATGGATGGAAGAAACAGAGAGGGGGAAAGAGGGATATTTTCTATCAGGTTGACTGGAGTAAATCCAAGGAATGTGTTAAAAACAAGCAGAGGAATTTATTCAGGCTATAAAAATGGGTTTTTAACGTAAGGTGTGACTAGAATCCAAGATGGCATCAATAGGATTTTAATATGCAACAGAATTGCAGCATACAGAATATGTCACTCCACTGCATGTGGTTGTATGAGTTACAAAAGTGATGGGAGAGATGGTGCAGCATGGAAGAATGAAAAGCACTTTACATTCTCCAAAATGGTACATTGAAGCCTTTATTTGTTTTTAAGGAAACTGTGGCTGATGTCACTGAAGGTCCATCAGAGGAAAAAGAAGAAACTGCAGCAATAAGCAGAACATTAGAAGATATTGGTCAAGCTGAACACCAAGTGCCTGCAGAGCCTCAGTGGGAGGGAGAAGATCCTACTAGATTACCAAGCTTCACCAAGCTGAAGCAGGAGATGCAGCAAATAGGTCAAGAGGGACAAGAGAATGACCAGAAAAATCTGAGGGACAAAGAGAAGGAGAGTTTAGCAGGCCAGGAAAGCCTGAGCATAGAAGCAGGTGCTGAAATGAGCCAAGAAGAGAGAGGATCCCTGGAAGCACGGATCACTGCCAGCTCGGCTCCAGCCAAGGAGGAGGAGTCACTAGTGTCCTCAGCGACTCCTGGCTTCTTGTTTGAAGAGGACAAGCGCATCAAAATGCATCCAATTGTGAGTATTATGCAAAGTATTTTATGAAGCAGGGCGTAGAGAATGGGATATTTCATGCTAGTGAAAAAGACCAGCTCATCACAAATGAGGTAATCTTTTAGCTTCAAGAAAGGCATAGTTTTGATTTGAAAGTTTATTTTTCTACCTCAAATAAATATGTATTTGTAAGAGGTTGAAATCTGTGGCAAAGATATTCTGCTGGCCTTTTGTTCTGTCAATAATCAATGTCAATGGCATTTTCAGTCATTCGTCTGCCAAGCGAAACAGCTTTAATGAGCCATAGGGCAACTTTATAGCGAGAAGGGTTTTGCTCTAGAGTTCTGGGTCATGTGTGGTGCTGTCCTCCCTAAGGGTGGTGTGGTATCAGTGGTGACTGAGGGGATGTCACTGAAGCATAGTGGGCTTTGTTAGGATCACAGACTCTATCTAAAAGTAAGAGATTATATTTGATGCTAATTCTGTCACTGCCTGGCATAAAGAAGCAACTATTTTCTCTACAGAGTTTGTCTTGGGCATTTGGTTACAATAGCCACCTTCCTGTTTACAGCCTGCTTGATGAGGAGCACAGGGTGATTCTCTACATTGCCTCTCACACTGCTGTGATCCACGATGTATTCAGAAACAGACAATATCATCTGCAGGTACTGAACCTCATTCACAGAGAACCCTCTTCCCATTATTACCCCCTCCATTATCTGCAGGTACATAATGGTGTAGAAAGCTCACCCACAGCCAGGGAAGTATAAGCCTCATCCACTGTGCTCTAAAAAAACATTCTGACAACCTTTCGTTTCTCTCTCTCATCTACCCAGCATCAGCTGCATTTTTGCTGTTCTGCCAGTTAAGAGAACCTTAATGAGTCTGTTTGTTTTATCTTCAGATGACTTGGCTCCTTATTATACTTTGGTGTTATACAGCTCTTCACGCATTATAATCTAATGATACTTAACAGGGACATTTTATAAATTGCGTATGTGGTTGCAGAATGCTCTGCACATTTTTTTGGGGCTCTGTATAAACCATAATAATCCTGTTCATATGCGTTATATTAGAACTATGAATTGTGACTGTATTGCGCTATAGCCTTGTCACAGATTTTTATTATTCTGTTATGAATTATAAAACATTTATATAACACGATACTTTACTCTCCACTTCATACATAGAGAGAATCCCTATTTTGCTTCCTGCCCTAGATTGGTTACAAGATAAATATGGCAAGATAAGACACAGGGCAACACCTTCAGGAAAAAGGGACTGAGGAGTAAAGCAGGGTGGAGGTACTCCTAGGTGAGGTGAGTTAGAAAGAGAAGAGAGAGGAGGACCTTGACAGATGTGGACATGGAGACTATCTCAAGTGCAATGTGCAATTTAATTAGTCCTTTGCTGACTAATGGCTTTAAATAAAGGTTGTTCCTAGCTCTTTCAAGGCACATTTTTATTTTGACTTTCTAGGGTCACTCGAATTCTATTTCTTGTCTGTGTGTAAGTGAAGACAGGAGGTGGATTGCAACAGCTGACCAAGGACCTGATAGTCTAGTCATTGTGTGGGATGCCTTCTCAGGGTAGGTTGCTACACATTCAGGAAATCCCTGTTCAGTGGTGTGCTGGGGGGACTGGGAGATCCAGGTGCTGGCTACTGTGGTATGTGTCCAAAGTCCAGTTGTCATGCTGATCCCACCTCAGGTCTGTTGGTAGTCAAGGGCTCCTGCTGCAGGAGGAGTAAGTGTCCCCCTGGTCCCTCCCTGTCCTTGGTGCAACAAGGGAGCCACAGGGACCAGAGCCCATCAGGCTTCCCCTCGCCGGGGGCCTGAGGGCATCTGCCCCTGTTGTTCCAGCTCCCTGCCCTGCTGCCCCTGTGGGAGGAGTGAGGCACACCTGGAAATCGGCTGACCCCCACCATAGGGCACTGCTGTGGCTGATGCAGGGGATCAAGGGGAGAGAGGCACAAAGAAAGTACCCCTTGGACTTCAGAAATCCACAATGCGCCACTGCCCTTGTTTTGAGAGCTTTCTTTCTCTCCTGTAGCAAACACCCCAGATTGCGTTCCAGGTAAACACCAAGGAACCGCTCAAGGCAGCTTTAACAAAAGTCAAAATGGAAACCCACAAAGCAAGAAACAGGAAAACTTTTTGAGCCAATATAATAGTCATGAAGCAATTTCAGCTTTTAATTTAGACTAAGCTAATTACATAGCCCAAGAGAACAGGAAATAAAAACAGACCAAGCAGCAAAGGCACCCATGGTGGAGGAACGGCTTCACTTTCAAATCATCCCAGTGCCGATAAGTTAGAGCTCTCCTAGGCCAAGATTTTCAAACTTGGCTGCCTCATGTTAGGCTCCTATGTCCATAACTGGGCATCTAACTTTACTCCACCTATCTATTTTTTTAAATCTTGGTCCTAGTTCTTGAGTTCACTGTTAGATAAATCTCTCTCCCTTGTTCCACCCTAACTGCCACGTTTCAGCTCCCCCTAGAAAAGTCCTAATCAGAGTATATGCCAAAAGCAGGAGCTACCTTGGAAACATCAGTGAAACCCTAGAAACATATGAACATCAATACAATCTGATGAGCAATTACAATCTGATGAGCTGCTCAAATATTAAGCTAACCAGAGCTCTGAAAGCAAAACAGCAACTTAAAACAGGACCCCAGACTTTGAGGGGAGTGGATCGGAGTCCTATGTGACAATATTTAAAAAGAAAAAGAAAAAAAAAAAAAAGGGAGACTTAGCAGTAATTGCTGCTGCTTTAATGGCACTATAGAAACAAGATTCCCAGTCTTGCTGTGTTTGGAATCTTATTTTAATTCATTTATACCAGCTCAGGGTTGTTGGTTTTCTTTTCTTGGTCCCCCTGCCCCACCTCCTCATGATGAAAGGGAGCTTCTAAAATGGCAGATCATAGCATTTGCTGAAAAGGGTTGGGGGCAAAAATGAGAGCTAAAATTAAGTAATATTCCAAATAGTTCTCACTGTAGTTAGTGATGGTATATGCACTGTTCTGCAGCATTCCTGTGCATACAATATTTGACAGTCATCCAGAAGATGGGGTTGGTGCCATTGCTATTTCCCAGGATGCTAAGTATTTGGTAACGGTTGGTGCCGGCAAAGTACAGGTAAAAACGTTTTCTTTGTTGCATCCTGTGGAGACTGAACCCTGGAAACTTGTACCAGTATAACTAGTAAAACTGGGTGTGTTGGGGACTGGTTTTGCAAAATCATGTTGGCTAGGTTTTGGTTTTACCAACCCGGCTGGAAGTAGTTCAGATATGGATATCAGTTATATTAAAGTTACAAAGTTCAGAGACATGCTGAAATCAGGATAAGTTATTCTGAGTTTGACACTGCTTTCTTTCAAATAACCTGATGACTGTAACTAGCAACATGCAGTCTAGCTACCTTACATTTCAAGTAGAAGAATAACATGTTGTTTTTTTTTGTTAGTTTCTAATCATGATGTCAGTCTGCTCCAATATATGAGTGGCGATAAAATGGGAGATCTAGTTAGCAGTGATGTAATGGGAGTTTCTAGCAAAGTCATTTTGCTATGCAATTCCCACCCAACATCCGTGCCAGAATTATGCCAAGCCTGATGCTAGTGGGAGGTTAAACTAAATGCTAATGATGTGTCCCCCTCTTTTCATGTACACAACCAGAGGCCCTCAAACTCAAGTTTACTTGAGATCCTCTGAGTCAGGGTTGGAACAGAGGCCTGCAGATGTAAAAAGCTTCTGCCATGATCTCTTTTATTATTCTACACCCTTAGGTCAATCTCCAGTGGTCAAAGAGACAGGTTTAAACATGATTCAAATGTAGCTGCAGCAAAACTGATTTATAATATGATTTTGCACATTCCATAGGAAGCAGAGCCCAAACTCTGCCGATCCCCAGTTCAAAAATATGTCTGACAGCAGGCCTGACAATGTTGGATATTCATTCATGATATTGCCCACAATCACACAATTAATTTAAAAAAATTCCATACTAACCCACAAGACCCTTCTGGGCTCAATTCTGCTCCCATGTTCCCTTATTCAACCCCACTGACTTTACCAGTGTCTTCAGTTTAATGAGGAGGATTAGCTCACTGAGTTCATTAGCGCTTAGAAAGCACACTGATGTTACTTTGCTTTTCCATCTGCCAGAGAGTTTGCATTTGGACATGGACTTCACCTGAAGAGAAACCTATGTTTAGTGTGGAATTGCATCCTGAGCATGGTTATCAGGTGAGCAGTTCTGATTGTTAAAGGGGCTCAAAAGAGTAGAAACAACGTGTTGTTATACACAGTGGGCCTAAATGTCATTCCTGCACTTGGAGCAGGAACAGGGCTGGGTGGGAGACAAAGCTGTTGTTGCATTCCTGTATTCAGATGTCGTGCAGGGCCCTGTCCAGGTCCCCGTTTATATCACAGTGTCCCTGGGACTGCTCTAACTTACACTCTGCTGCATGACCCTCTGTAGGTCCTGAGAATAGTAATAGCGCAGAGCGACCTCTCAGCAGTGGGTGCAAATAGATCCCCTGATTGATGCCAGCTTTACACCAGCCAGGGAGGCATTCCTCATGGGGGGTTCATGCTTACAAGGTCTTTTGTACTCACTTTAAGTTCCAATTAGGCTGCCAGTTTAGCATAAGAAGACCTTAGTAAAATTGAGCATCAAGCCCTGTGTGTCAAATTTGCTGCAGACCAGTGCAGTACATTTCTGACAAAAATGGTTGCTTTGAAGCACAGCAAGCTGCCGTTCCAGTGCAGTAAAATGGAGATGTGTAAATGTAAAACAATGTGTAAATTTAATAGAGTGTGTAAATGTAATACAGTGTATAAATGTAAAACAATGTAATTCATGTCAAGGTGAATATTAATCTAACTTTGACTTTTCAATTTCAGAACTACATTGTTTTTAATCCAAAAAATCACAAAGAACTAGTCAGCAACAGTAAAACGCAAGTGATATTTTATCTGTGGGTAAGTAGGCATAGGAGTTAATGTGATTCTGTAGTTCTCGTTCCACAGGAGTAAGATAATTCTGTAAGGGAAAACATCTTAATGCTTTAATTATACTACTTCAATAAATAAAAGGCAAAAGCTGGGCAAGCTTGCTCACGGAAGAGACAGAGACATACTGTAGCTGTGTGCTCTAGAGAGGCAGCATGGCCTAGCAGAAAGGGCCCTGAACTGTGGCTCAGGAGTCCTGCTTTCTACTACTGTTTCTGTCAGTTATGGGACCTTAGAAAAATCACCTAACCTTTCTGTTTCTCCTTCAATTATTTGTTTGTCTACTTACTGTAAATTCTTCAGAGCAGCTGTCTTATTATATGTTTCTACAGCACCTAGCACACTGAGGCCTGAATCTTGGATGTGGTGATTAAATGCTACTGTAATAATAAATAATAATGTGATGTTAGTGCCCACACTGGTGGGGATTTTAGAGAGAGCCCCCCCCCTTTATTTTGAAATCAAAATCCATTTTAAAAATGACCATTTTTATGTGAAACTAATTCTTTCTCCTCAGGATACTACCGGACTGCAGTACAGTGCTCCTCATTTAACTGACAGAGTGAGTATTGCAGATGGACAGTACCAATTTAGCTGTTTTGCTTTTTTTCTGGCAGTGACAACCTGTTCTGTTAAAAAAGCACCATACTGCTTGGTATGGTACTTCTTGTGATTTATTGTGAAGTTACATTTCAGACATTGGTTGATCGTGAGATGCCACCTGGCTCTTGGGAACACCGTATTGGAGAGGACAGTCTGTGGTTGTTGGAAGATGAGGTCGGGATTCAACTCCCAGAAAGAGCTCATCTTATTGTGTCTTCTGCTTCAGGACCTTCCTGACAGGACCTTCCATGCAGGATCTGTGTGACAGACTTGCCACTATTTGGTCCGGCCATAGGGTTGGGACACTAATTTCCTAATGTGGAGTCAGACTGCTGCTTTATACTGAAGAGGCATGTTGCCACTAGGCAGATGAGATGGCGGTAATACATAATACATAGCAGTCATTAGTTAAATAGGGTTTGATGCCCCTTTCTCCTCCCCGCCCCCCCGAAATTTGGAGGTAAACAGAGTATGGGAAAGACCAAGGTCCAGTAGATATGGGGAAATTTTTCTTCTTCACTCAGCAAAGTCCTTCCACATGACCAGCATGTTCTTAGAACTGTGGATTTTTGGGAGCAGATGCCGCTGTCTTTCTACAAGCCATGATACTGCCTCTATCACTAGGAGTTTGTTTGAAAACTGTTTCTTGTGGTCAGATTCGTTGTTACTTTTTTTCCTCTCCTTTAGTTTCAATTAATTTTTTTAAATGTTGCCAGGGTAGGCTAGTTTGTGCCTTACAGAGAATGCCATGCAGGATCTTTCTGCTTCCTTTGCAGACTTTCAACAAGATGGTGGGACTTTTTAGTCAATCAGTTTTTCATTTTAGCAATTCGCAAGCTCTTACAGCCACATCAGGAGGGAAGCTGGTGGTGTGGGACTCAGTCTGCCCACCATCCATGCCTGCCAGCATTTGTGTAAAACCACATAATATGAAGGCTATTAAGCTGATGTATGTGCAGAAAGATGCCCTCACTGTGCTTACTGCATCTGACAGGTAATGGATACAATACTTTCCTGTTCTTGAGCTAATGTGGACATTTAAAAAGCCATTGTGTGTGGCTAAAATAAAAAAATCAATATTCAAACTTTTTTTTTGCATTGCTTGTTCTGCATATATTTATACTGAACCATACACTGATGTCTTTACCAAAGCAAATTTCCAGTTCCACTCAATGGTAGCTTGCCTGAGTAAGCAACAGGTAAAAAACTCAGTGGCCTTAGTTATCTTTTAATATATTCGGTAGATTGAACTGGAATGAAAACAGGATTATCCTGCAACATACAGAACCCAATTCTCAACTATCTTGCACTTTCCACAGCTATTACAGCTGAGCAAAGTATGTACAAAAGTCTGTTGTGATAGTTTTCTGCACCCACTTTGCATAAGCAACAGTGATAACATATGGTGCAAGACAGTGGCAAATTAGGTCAATAGATACGTTACAGGAATATGGATAACTGGTAGTTAGAGAGACTGAATGTTCTTGTGTGGTCTGGTTTAAATGTTCTATTGGTATGAGTCTGAGGGTCTCACATTACTCCTAACTGGTGAGTCATATGGCTCACCTCAAACAGCAGAACCTTTTTGCATCTCCACACACTCTAGGGTGTGTTTTGCATATGCAAAATTTGAAAGAGACGTTTACGCCTGGATTGCTTTTAGAGTCTAAGGGTGGGTTTTCCAACACTCTGACCAGTTATTTAACTGCTCCTAGTGGGAGATTTGTTCATAGGGAACAGAACAGGGCCAATACAGAGCACCTGTGAAAATCCATCTTCAAATAATATTATAAATAATGTTTTCCGTGTCCTTCCACGTGCAAACCTAGATGACTTAGTTAATGATATACTGGGTTCAGAACTTAAGGCCATTCAAATTGTTAGTAATAAAAAGCATATGAAGTATTTTACATACATCTAAGTGTTGCAGTTTTAAGGTTTAGTATCTTGCATATTTCTGGGACTGGTCAAATTCACTGCTGGTATAAGAAAGAGAACTCCACTGATTTCAGATGATGTGTGTCAGCTTTCACTGGCAGCCAAATTGGGCAAAATACTCCTTATTAGTGGAAAGCTGAGGTTATCAGCTCTCTGGTGGGATAAGGCAGACATTTATGTTGCCCCACAAGGCCAGGTACCAGACCTTAAAACCATCAGTGGTCTAAAATGAAATGATACAGAAACTTATAATTCTTTTAATAGTAAATATAGAGTTTTTACTTAATAGACTCTGTTCAAATTTGTTAAATCTCCCACCCCCCTACTTAATACAGTGATTTCACATTGTCTACTAATTGGGTAGGGTCAGAATGGATTAATGTTGGCTATTGGATGAATTATATGAGCAGATTCCCTGTCTTAGCCAGTAGAGGGCACTGATACACGCTGAGCATAAATGGTCTGACAGATTCCATGGAGTGGTATTGGTGCGCGTGTGGTACAGAGCAAGCCAATAGTCTACAGCCCCTCCAGTATGGCATGTCACCCTGCTTGCCTTACCTCAGCTGTACATTGTATCTCACATGGAGCTCTTTCTATGTAAAATTCTTTAAAAAATGCCTGCTTTAGAGTTTCCTGTTCTGGCCAATCATTTTATTCAATACACTTAGAAAATTATCTGATGAGAGGTTGAACACAAATAAAAGTCACAGTGGAAATTTTGCCAACTTTAAAATATTTATAGGGAACCCACTCAGTGATAGGATGAAGTATAGTGTATCAAACATCTATGCATTCTGTAAGGATTGTAAACTAGAAGTTAATATCTATTTGGAATAAATACTTAGCTCTTAGTTGTTTACACTCGCGCTGCTGTCCAAACATCAACTGCTCTCACACATCCCCGAATTAGGTGAATTAAGCATAATTATTTTGTTTTACAGACGAAAGGACTGAAGCATAGAGAAGTTAAGTGACTTGTCCAAGACTGCACATCAGGTTCATAATAGTCAGAACTAGAACTCAGATCTTGCTTCCTAATCCATGCTTAAGCTTCTAGAAGACAAAGCCATCACCTTATGTAATTTACACAAGATGGTGGCATTGTCTAGCTGTGTTTTTTGTTGTCTTGTATGACAGTTTCATAACAGACTTGGGAAATACAATCTAGATGGAGCTGCTATAAAGGGAATGCATAACTGTTGAAAAACAGTTCCCAGAGAATAGTTATCTGTGGTTCACAGACAAGCTGGAATAGCATACTGAGCAGGGTCCCAAAAGGATCACTTCTGGATCTGGTTCTGTTTAATATCTTCATCAGTGATTTACATAAGGGCATAGAGAATACACTTATAAAGTTTGTGGATATGTTAGGGGTACGAGTGTCTTGGAGGTGAGGATCACAATTCAAAATTATCTGGAGAAACTGGAAGGATTATTTGAAATAAACAGAGTTAAATTGAGTAAGGACAAATGGAAAGTACTCCACTTAGAAAGGAACACTCAGTTGCATGCATCCAAAATAGGAAATGATGCCTAGGAAGGAATACTGTGGAAAGAAATCAGGGTCATGGTGGAACATAAACTAAATACGAGTCAACACTGTAACACTATTGCAAAAAAAGCTAATGTCATTCTGGGATGTATTAGCAGGAGTGTTGTAAACAAGACACAAGAAAACAAACAAGGAGTCCTATGGCACTTGAAGACTAATACATTTATTTATTGCATGAGCTTTTGTGGGAGAAAATCCCACTTCGTCAGACGCTTTGAAGATGGGGGAACTTACAGAATAGAAGAAAATAAATGCAGGGAAGTATAAGTCATGGGATCAGGTCACACTGTAACAGCAAATCAAAGCAATTGTTCAGATTCAAACACTGGGGAACAGCATATTGAGGAAGTTGAGGTCACATCACCTGTTGTAATGAGAGAAAAAAGATCCAAAGTCCCTATTTAGTCCTGAAGCAGTACAGTCAAATTTGCAAATAAATTCACTCTCTGCAGCTTCTCTTTGAAACATTGATCTGGTATTCATCTGTCTGAGCACTGCAGCTAGTACATCTTCAATGGAGTGATCAGAAAGATTGAAATGCTCACCCACTGGTTTTAGAGCGTTGTGATTTCTAATGTCAGATTTGTGCCCTTTTATTCTTGTGTACAGAGACTGACCTGTTTGTCCAATATCCAAGGCAGAGGGGCATTTCTGGCACGTGATGGCATAAATCACATTGGTGGATAAGCACATGAATGACCCTTTGAAGTAGCTAGTTTTATTAGATCCTGTGATGGTGTCTTTGTGCAGAAACGTGGGCAAAGTTGGCAGTGTGGTTTGTTGCAGAGTTATGTGCGTGCTTTAATGGTTCTGTTTTAGGTCTCTTGCTGGTGAGTATCTGCTTAAGGTTGGGGGGCTCTCTGTAAGCAAAGGGAGGACTGTCTCCCAAGGCTTGAGAGACTGAGTGATAGTTTTGTGAAATAGGCTATAGATCCTTGATGATGTGCTGTAGAGGTCTGATTGGGGGTTGTAGATGATGACTTGTGGCGTTCTGTTGTCTTTCTTCTGGGGCTTCTCTTGTAGTAGTTGACTTTGGGGTACCTGCCCAGCTCTGTCAATCTGTTTCTTCACAAGAAGTAATTCTTTTGCTTTATTCCATGATAATTAGACCTCAGCTGGAGTATTGTGTACAGTTCACGGTGCTGCATTTCAGGAAAATTCTATTTTTAAAGGTCTAGAAAACATGAGCTATGGGAGAAGATTAAATATTTGTTTAGTCTGCAGAAGCAGAGCCATAACTACTATTTACGGCACCTAGGGCACATTCTGATCTGAACACACCCCTTACAATAGTCAGTGCCTCGGGCGAGTGGCACAGAATGTGCCCTTTAATGGAGCAGCTCAGTGGAGCCACTCTGGCACACCTGGGGCAAAGCCCCACTTGCCCCGCCGTAGTCATGGCCCTATGGAGAAGAAGAGACTGGCAGGGGACATAACAGTTTTCAAGTAATAAAAGGCTGTTACAAGGAGGAGGGAGAAAAATTGTTCTTGTTAACCTCTGAATATAGGACAAAAAGTAGTGGGCTTAAACTGAAGCAAAGGCTGTTTAGGGTGGACATTAGGAAAAACTTCCTATCAGAGTAATTAAGCACTGGAAAAAATTGCTTAAGGAGGTTGTGGAATCTCCATCATTGGAGATTTTTAAGAGCAGGTTAAACACCTCTCAGGGATTGTCTAAATGATGTTTGGTTCTGCCTTGAATGTGTGGGACTGGGCCTTGACGACCTCTCAAGGTCCCTTCAAGTCCTATAATTCTGTAATAGTGGTATCCTAGCTGCTGGCTTAAGCATATGTTTAGCTGGTGCTCTACTATGACAGTGTCTTTAGATATTAATTCTTTTTCCAAGGCATTGTGTCTAGAGATTAGTGCAAGGGCCTGGGAGTCGAGACCCTTGGGTTCTGTTCTTGGTTACGTCATTGACACATTGTGTGATTTTGGGAATGCACATAATTTCTCTGAGCTTCAGTTTTCCCGTCTATGAAATGGGGGTGAAAATGCCACACAGCAGCATTGTGAGATGTAAGACCCTGAGTCTGATCTCTCACTAGTTCTATACCAGTGTAACTCCACAGATTACAATGTAGTTACTCTTGATTTATACCAGTGTGAATTAGAGCAGGATCAGGCTTTGTGAATCATATTCCTTTGTAACAAGTCCTAGAGAAGTGCAGAGAATTAAGGTTTGTCTACAAACAGTTAGTTTTTGGCAAACTGGAATGTAATTCTATCCCACACAAGCCTGTGAAGATCCAGGTATCTGCATGGATCCTGACACTGCACACTAAAAGTTCGGTAATGCTCTTATAGTGTAGTGGCTAGCACCTCTGCTTAACAGGCAGAAGGTCCTTGGTTCAATTCCCAGAGGGTTGGACTCAATGATCTCATGAGGTCCCTTCCAGCCCTATGATTTGATTTGATTTGAACTCTTTGATTTACTTTGCTTTGAAACAGGAGTAGATCAACATGCATCAGAAAACTCCTAAGGTATGTCTACGCTGGAGGCTGTGTTAAGTAAACTTAACAAGGTCGCCTTTAAGTCGACTTAAAGTCAACCTTGTTAAGTCAACGTAGAGTGTCCACACTGAAAACTCCTGCATCCACACTGGCAGGTGCAAAGTTAAGCATTAAGTCGACCTTAAGAGGCAGTGTTATTAAACTGACTTAAGGAAGCACTTAAGTCGACTTAATAAAAGCCCAGTGTGGCTTCGGGGGTCTGTAGGTTGACTTAAGTTTCCTTAAGTGGACATAAGGCTCCAGTATAGGGGTATCCCTAGTGTGCAGCAGCAGGGTCCACACTGACACTTAGTGCACAGAACATGAGTGCAGGGTAGATTTACACAAACTAGATGTTTGTACAGATTAACTCTTTGTTCTTCTGGAACTCTTTAACAAATGTTTTTTTGATTAACAGATTCTTGTCCTTCCTTTCAGCTATTTTGTAACTTGTGATGTCAAAGGTCACATTAAATTCTATGATGGCCACCTGCAGCTTGTGAACTGGTACAGCCACTTCAAACTGGGGCCCATCCAATCCATTTCCTTTTCAAAAAGCCCCCCTAGTTCTACAAGCAACAATTCCAATTACTCCAGCTCTTGTACTATAAATGGTCAGCCATTTATTATCAGGTGAGAGTTCTTCTGTGATCTAATCAACTGGTTAATAAGAAACTGTTGAAATGTTCAACTAGTAATCAACGAATTTTCTCTGTTGTGTTTTGGCTTTACCAGAATGGATGGTAAATCCTAAATCTAGTTATGAAACTTTTGTGTGACGTTGTCAGTGCACATGATTCAGGTGTTAATATACAATATGATGGGTAGGTGAGGCTGTCTGTTGTACTGTCTTCTCTGCAGGAAGGATTGCATAGCTTCACTTTGATCCTTTGATGCAGTAGAATCAAACTAGTCCATCAGAGGCCAGGGACTGTGACTTCCAGCTAGTTCATTTTTTGCTTCCCTAGTTGTCTTGCAGCTTGAGCTAGAGCTTTCTTATGCAGAGCTTTTGGACTCTTCTGGCAACATTTTGCAGTTTTAAATTCCACATGTTGTCCAGGGACCTGTGTGGCATAGACAGACTTCTCTGTAAACCTGAGTCCTGCCCCAGGAAATAAGCTATACTGTTGGTCTCCCCTGCCTGGCTGAGTCATTGAGGCCCTTTTCTGGCACTGGCAGTCACTCTGGGAAGCAAGAAGTGGTGGAAAAGCTAAAAGATGTTCCTGCTCTCAGGATTCTATCAACAATGTGTAGATGGACATCAGAGCTAGTAATCTTTGCAGCCCTGCCACCAAACTAGACGTTCCAGCAGCCTCCTTTGGCCAGAAAAAGTCACCACCCACAGCTGTGGAACAGCAACCACCACCACAGGACAAATGACTGAAAGGCCTTCCTGTCCTGAAGGGGAAATCAGAGCAGGTTTACAATAACTAGAGAGAGAAAATATGGTTTGAGCAAAGGTCTGAGGCCCAGGAACAACTGGGTTCCAATGCCAGCTCTTTTCCAAACATCTTTTCTAAGCCTTAGGCTTGTTAAGTAGCTCCTGATTCCACAAAGTATCACCTGTGTTGTCAGTGAGTGACTCCTGGAGTACAATACGGGGTAGCAGAAATGAGTTCTGAGAAAGGACGTCAGGATTTGGTACTGCCGTTGGGTCCAGCCTCTCAGATTTCAGCGTGGCTGCTAACCATGTCCCGCTAAGAGTTTAGTAACATACAAGCCTGGCTGATTGTTTGGTTTGCATACTATTGCATGTGCGTGTGCAGCAATCAACTTTTAACGGCACTAAAATGTTTCGGGGAGCAATCCTTTACTAAATTACTGATCAGAAACTAGTCTGTTGTGTAAGTGGGAGGGAAAAGAATCCATCTGCCTGATTCATCAAATAGTTTCTATTTCTTCATGCTAAACAGGAATTTTATCCTTTCCACACTGGATGCAACAGTGCTTCACGTTACAACAGATGGCACAAAACTGGACAAATTAATGGAAGAGGCCAAGGGACCCGTTAATGCCATTTCTTGCCACCCTAGCCAGCCTCTCATTGCCATAGGAAGCCACTGTGGCCTGCTAAAGGTGTGGGACTACATGCAGACAAAGTACCTCAGTAGCCGAATCTTTACTGAAGCCAGTATCCAGTGCCTCTCCTATGACTCTGATGGTATTTTTATTTTGATCTCACTGAACTCTGAGCCTCAGGTTCCTGAGATGAGTGAACTGTAGAATAATTGTTCTCTAATGTACATTTTAGGTTCTTTTCTGGCTGCTGGTTTTACTGATGGAAGCGTTTATATCCTTGATTCTATTTCATTGGAGGGTGATTGTAAAGAGCTCAAGTACTCAAAAGGTCCCATAACTCATATAAGCTTCTCTCACGATTCCCAGTACCTTGCAACTGCTGTAAGTTTTTCTCATGATATATGTATGTTCTTCATGCAGCACCTTTTGGTGGGGCTGGAAGGTATAGGCTTTCCCATGATATAATCTTGAAGGAGAGCAGGCGGGAAGGATCTTCTCCATTCAGGGCCCATCATGAGGGAAAGCCTCTCTCTTGGTGACGGGGTCCAGGGGGCAGTCATGTTCATCTCTTTCAGCGAAACAAACAAGGAGTTCTGTGTGGCACTTATAAAGGCTAACAGATTTATTAAGGCATAAGTTTTTGTTGGTCAAAAACATATGCCTTAATAAATTTGTTAGTCTTTATGAGTGCCATACAGGGCTTGTTATTAGCTCTTCCTCTCTTAAAGCTGTTCTGCTTTGGAGAGTGTAAAAATAGCACCTTCTTCTTGGTAGAGCTGCTCCTTGTATCTGTACAGAACCATATCTGCTGATTTTAGTGACAAAAATAAGTTTTTACATCTCTTCTCTTTATTCCTCTGACCCTTGCAGAACTAACTATGGGAAAGAGATGGAGTCTAGACCTGCTCATGTATTATCAAGTGAATTGTTCATTAATTTTCCTCTTGTGGTGCACAGATGTAACTGGCAGTATTTGAAAGCAATGAGGTTGCATTTGGAGGTGCAGAATCCTAATTACTGATGATGGCATACATGGAGAAAGGATCCCAGACTGGCTCTTAGATCCCATGGGGGTTGGAAATAAAGAAAAACACCTTTTTGTTTGTAACTTGATCAGTTGCTTCAGACTCACTGAGACAATCGCTATGGAGCTTCACAATAGCATTTTTACATTTCCTTTCCAGAGCAGAAACAATTTGTCATGTACCCCTGGGACTGGTCAATGGCTTTCTTTCAGGCAGGGATGAAGATGTATTCTTTATTATTTGATGTGTTGGTTGGTTTGGTTCAGGCCCTTTTTTATAAATCAGATTTGTTGTTGTAATTTTATTTACCTCGTTTCCCTCGTAGCTTACACAGCACATAGCTAGAAATGCATGTAGGCCAGACTAGTGATCTAAGAAATGCTCTGAATTCCCCTGGCAGCTTGGGGAAAACAAGAAAGATACAGGCTGAAGATAAACTAAAATATCTTGTTGTCATTTTAGGATGAAAAATATTCAGTGACTGTTTACAAAAGAATTCTGAAAAACAGGGAAGGATCCTGGGAGCACCTGGCAGGGCTTCACTCACATTATAAACCGATTCGAAGTATAATATTTGGAGTTGTCCTAGACAGCAATGAACCACGGCTCTTAAGCCTTGGGGAGGACAGGCTGTTGGTAAGTCTGTTTAAAAGCAGATATGGCAGTAGAATTTACTAGTTAGATCAGTGAACAGGTGGCAGGACCCCTGGGTCCTGCTCCCAATTCTGACTCAACTGGCTGTTGGACCTCAGATAAGTTATGTTAGATCCTCCAGGTCTCAGTTTACTCATCTGCAGCCTGGATGTTTCCAGGTGCCATTGACAGTGCTGGGTTTTTCATGTTTGAAACCCTGTGTAGTTTAGGTCCTGGCTGTCAGAGAGACACCTCTCCATCCCACCATTTGAGAACAACTACCCTCCTCTCACTGGCAGTCAGTGTGTTTGTCCTGTTGAATGTCTGAAGTTGGTACCCGGATATTCTCAGTGAAGGGCCCTTAACGCTGTCCTCTGTGCCTCCTTTGCCCAGGAGAGATTCTAGAGCTGCATAAGCATGTTGCAGGACGTCTCTATTTACTCAGGGTGAAAAACCTTCCCCCCTTGCTCCATGCCAGTGGTAGCAGATATACAGTATCAGCTCAGGCCTCCAGTGCCTACTGTGTGGGAACACTGTGGTGTGATTACAGTGGGACCTACACCCCTCCAAAGGCTCCCCACATCCTTGCCACACGCACACCCCTGTCCCCAGTGAAATGCCACCAATTCCACTGCAGTCAAGGTCCTACACAGCCAGGGGATTTGCACTTCCAGCTTTGGCCGAGGGTTCAGCATATTTGTGGAGAGCTGAGTTGTTTTTGCTGTGGAGCTCCTCTTGTATTCAGAACAGACATTGCCTCAGCTCAATTATAACGGATGTGATTTTCAGTAATCATGGACACATGAGCAGAGATTGCAATGGCAACATTTTATAAATGGCAAAAAATCCCCACAACTACCACCATGCAGGGTTGTTGGGGATGTGAATTTGTGAGCATCAGATCACTGCTGTACAGCAAAAGGTGCCAGGGAGCAGCAGATTATCATGGATGGTGACAGGTCTCTGCAGCTGTTTCACAAGGACCTTGTTCACTGTGTTCTGTTCAGGTGGAGTATGATCTAGCCAGCAGCAGTAAAGAACACCTGGCAGTCCTGCGACGAGACCGCATTGAACAGAGTGCAGTCCCCCTGTGTTTGGCCTGGTACCCTCCTTTAACTCCAGAAGCTTTTATTCTCACAGCCAATAATCAGTACAAAATGAAGCTGTACAATGCTACAACTAGAATGTGCAGGTAACCGGGAAACTCACCCCCGATTTATTTTCACAGTGAGACAAATCTTGCTCCTCTTCCCCCAATCTTCTTCTATGTGCACACAAGATCAGTGGCCATTACTGAAGTTTAGCCTATGGGACTTACACACAGAGAGTCAGAGCTGGGAATTGAAGCCCAGAGTCTTGAGCACCTGGGCTCTAGCCAGATCATGTGACTGGACTACAAAGTCTTTATTAAAATAGAGGGGAGACTGTAACTATCGTAGAGTTCTGTCTTGTATTGATTTCACTGAGAAAGCTGCATGTATTAGAGGCTGTTGTACCCCTGCTTCCACTGTGCTAGCTACCACGAAGGGTTTCCCTAGCTGCGACAGGAATCTTGCCTCAGCCAACAAAGCTTGCTAGCAGACTAAACTCAGATGGCCCCGTATTGGTCTTCAGATAAAGAAAATATGGATATGAACCCAGCATTTGGTCCAGCCCATCTCCTTTCTTTGCTCTCAGAGCCAGACTGATGGGATCAGCCTTCCTCTTTTGCCTCGTCCTTCTACAGCTGCTCAAGGATCCTCTTAGCAGAAGCTGAAATAGCCCAGTTCTGAATGGAGCAGATCAAATACCCATAGCTAGGTTCGGCTGGATGGATGTAACTGAGGGAAGGGTTCTGCTCTTAGTTTCGCCCTTAGAAGTTCCTGTGGAAATGTCTGATTGCTGTGTAAACATTTTTAAAGAATGGAAGCCAGTGCTCTCACAGAGGATGTACTAACGATCCTTTGAGGATGTTAGTGACTGACTTAATCACAGTGTTTGCAGAGATGATCCAAGAAAGTGGTTCTTTAAAAGCTCCTTTTGCCGGCTTGCCCTGAATGTTAACCCTCTGAGATTTATTTAATGACACGTAACTGTTGTCCAACCATAAAGAGCTGGATGTATTGGAAGCTGAGCCATTCAGTTCTTCAGTCAAAAGTGCAAAGGTCCAAGGGGAAGCCAATATTTTATCTGGTGGGAGTCTAGCAGTTTCAGCAATGCCAAGAATTCAGTGGGCCCTGAAGACTAAACTTTCCTCTTGTTCCCACTGGTGGCTCTTCCAAGGAAAGACGGAGGACAATTGGAGTAGAAGATTTTGGTTTCCAAGCTGTCAGCTGGACATCTTTTCCCAGTACTAAATTCACACACATTCTATACTATGCATAGCGACGTAGAATCATAGGGTTAGAAGGGATCTCATGAGGTCATCTAATCCAACTCCCTGTAAAAAAAGCAGGACCACTCTCACTAAATCATCCCAGACAGGGTTTTGTCTAACCAAGCGTTACATATCTCCAGAGATGGAGATTCCAAAATTGATAAGATCCACAAAATAAATAAAAATGTTGTTTTCCTTTAGAAAGACGCTTCTGGGGCCCACGTATGGGTCCCCCCTTGAGAAGATACAAATTCTTCCAGTTACAAACTCTCAGGATCCACAGAAGCAATATCTGGCCTATATTACTAAAGACAAGGTAGAGTCCCTATATGTTTATGTCAGGCATGCTTTTTGAATGGTTTGCATAACACTGCGAACAATCATAGCGTATAGTTGCAATTTGTACTGAAGAGAGAAAGGCACTGTGTATTTAAGGAGAGGCAGTATCACCTAGTGAATAAGAACTAGACTCAAACTAGGGAGACCTATGTTCTGTTTCTGTCTCTGCCATAGCTTTGTTGGGTAAACTTGGGCAAGTCACTTCCCATCTCTGTGCCTTAATTTCTCCATCAGTAAAATGAGACTCATTATACTGACCTCCGTAGAAAAGCACTTTGAGATCTGCCAATTAAAAGTGCTATATAAGAGCTAGGTGTTATTCTGTTTACTATTGTAGTATTGTTAAAACAAACAAGGAGTCCTGTGGCACTTTTAAAGACTAACAAATGTATTTATCACATGAGCTTTTGTGAGAGAAAATTCTACTTGGTCAGATGCTTGAAAATGGAAAGCTTACAGTATGGCAGGGAAAAGTAAATCCAGTGAAGTGTGAATGACAGGAAAAATATTTCTGCAGTGCTCCTTGCCAAATCCTCTACATATGTGTGCATGTGGTGAAATCTCCCCTCACCAACTGCCCAACATGTGAGAAAAAAATCCATCTTTGGAATACTTTAAAGTGGTTGCATAGGACAAAGTTTTGTCTGTTGTAAATGCAGGTCCTTAACAGAGGTTTCACCAAAGTTACAGTCATGGAAGGGGCTGAGTTTCAGGTAATCTAGTTTTCCATGCCCTCAGCAAGACAAGTAACAAAATGAGTGGAGAGAGATCTGAAGTGTGGGGAGCAGGGGAACTGGGGGCATGAAATTAAAGCTGTGGGTCTGGGTGAGACCAAAGGATTGGAAAACTGAGGAATTGGGAGCAGGAAGTGCAGGGATTGGGAAGTAGGAAACACAGAGAGGAATTGCTTAGCCTTTCTGTTGAATTTCATTGGGAATCAGCTGTACTCTTTGCACAGTAGTCACCATTTGCAAAATTCAGTGTTTTCCCACAGGTACCACAGTATTTCTCTATATTTGAATATGCAATAGCTATGGTATTGAATTGTGACACCATATATAAATGTTACCTGTACCACAGGACTCCATGTTTGTTTTGGTGAAGAAGGAGTTAATCTCAGTCCAGCAGCCCACACCTGCACACAGGTGCTCAGGGGAGGAGCTGTAAAAGTTGATCTTGGCAGCTGGGTGAAAATGCCTTTGGGATGGGCTGGCTTCAAGCCCATGGGTTACAGAGCTGGACTGAACTTGAAGCAGAGAGTTTGCTGTTTCTTTTTCTGTTTGTGTTCTGAGGTGGTTTACACACACACGCGCGCGCGCTCCTTAGAGGACAGACCCTAGCACCTGTGGATGTGCTTTCTGCCAGTTTGTGCCAACCTCTCTGTGTGTTCACTGTGGTGGTCAGTAGAATAACACACCAATGACTTAACAAACACCCAAAACCTGCTGCTTAGGTGTGGCAAGGGCCCATGCTGAGACTGTCAGTGGACGAAGATACTGAAACACAGTGAAACCATTAGATGCTTCCTGGTTTCTCCCAGGTCCAAATTCAGGCCTGGGGATTCACCTGTGTTTTGCTATGCACCTAAGGCACTTAATAAGCTCAAAAGAGCCATGTGTGTTATTCCTTCCTGGGTAGCTGATTTGGGTTTCCAGGTGGCAAATTCTATCCTGATATGGGCACCTGGAGTCTATTTACACAAATGGAGATAGTGTGATTACATTTAGAGGCACAGTGTGACCTCTGCGGGCACAGAGTACAGGCTGGATGATATGCAGGAAGGCTGCCATTAGACCTGGGACTACCTGTGAGACCCTGAGGTTCACACAGATTGGTGGAACAGTGTAGTAAGACTTTAGATTTACATACTGATGGGCCCGTCCTTAGTCAGCACTTTAGTCCACACTGGGTTACTCCTGGGCTAAGTCTTGCCCCATTTTCATGAGTGTAGATGTCTCTATGGACTGCAGAATGGGTGCATTGTCACTGCACAGGGATGGTCAGGATTTGGGGGTCCTATGCAGGAAATGCAGATTCAGGACCCAGCTCCATGAGTGTTTTCAGCTTCAGTGCTGCAGACATACCTGCAGATCAGTCTGCGTCAGAATTCCCATCACTACAGACCTTCCATAGTGGGCTGCCCAGACTCCTAACCTGCCCTCTGGGGGGCAGAATCTGCCCCTCTGTCACACACATCATAGAGTCATGGAGTTTAAGGCTAGAAGGATCTTTGAGGTTTTATAATCTGACCTCCTGTATGCTACAGGCCACCACCACCATCTAATAATAAAGGAGCTGAATTGTATAAAAGTGTCAACTGGTGAAGCAGTGCTTCTCAGACGTTGGTTTGGGACCCCAAATTGGGTCATGACTCCATTTTATTGGTGTTGCCAGGGCTGATGTTCATGGCCTTAACTATGGCTGGGCCGACAGGGCACAGCCCCGGGTGGCCAGAAGCTGCTCAACAGAGCTGCACTATTAAAGGGGTGGCTTTGCGGCATCGGCTCTGAGCGCCGATAATGGGAAGGGGCGCGTTCTGATGTGAACACGCCCTGGACAGCAAAACGCCGTGTTATGGCTTGGCTGATGTTAGACTTGCTAGGGTCAGAGGCTGAAGTCTGAGGACTTCATCCCTTATTGGCAGGCCATAGGTTACAGCCCACTCACTGAAGCACTTAGGATTTGGCCTCCACCACCTGGGGCAATGAGGCTAGTGCTTTGGTGCCTTGACCAGGCTGATGGGGCTTGTATTGAGTCTTAGGTCCCTCTTCCCAGGGTTGTGTAGTAATTTTTGTTGTTCAAAGGTGGTGTGGGGTACAATGATGTTTGAGAACCACTGTCATAGAGTTACCCTTTTTCTTTGTAGGTTGGCCTGCAGATTTTGCCCATTGATGGTAATCCCCACAAGTCCTCAGCTTTCATTTGCCATCCAGGAGGTGTCACCAACCTTGCTAGTTCCTATGATGGACACTATGTCTTTACAGCAGGGGGTAATGACTGCACTGTGATGAAATGGAAAATTAATTTAAAGTGAGTAGACACCAGGGAGAAAAAGAGCATGCCATTCTCACCAGCGGTGATGTGCTCTGTCCCCTTACACAACTGTGACCAACATAGCTAAAGCATACAGTCTACTGGCAAAGAACATATGCTAATATACAGGGACTTTCATCCCAAAGGATCCCATTCTATATCAGAAAGACCTCATATTGAGGCCCTTAAAACTTTATCAGACCAGGGGCAATAGCAAAGGTAGCCTGATGCACGCATGACTCCAATACCATCCTGTGCCACACTGACACCTGCGTTTCAGTGGATTCAGCTTAGTTTAAAATATTGTTTATTCTGGTATTGGTGTGCTAGAAGGGGTAAAGTTAAAGCAGAGAGGGCTAGGTCTTCACACATGCTCCAGACCCACAACTGGAGCCAGATTTTCAAAACGGGCTTAGTTCCCCTTTAGGTACCTAAGTGAGGTGGGCAGATTTTGAAATGTGTTCTCAAGGGGACCCACTCTTCTGAAAATCTGGTCCAAATGTCCAGTTACTCATCAAGTCATCCATGAGGGTTGGCAGTGGAACCCACAATTTCCTCCTCCTCTTTCCCCGATTCATAATTAGGCTCCCATTTTTCATCTGAACTCTTAGAATCCTGGAGTTCCTTGGGTTCTGCATGGCCAGTCAATGGCCAGGCCCTGTGAAACAGTGAATACCTTTATGTCACGTGGAACTCAGTGGGAATTAAGGGTGCTGAGTAATGTGCAGGATATTGTCTCCCCCCCCCCCCCGTGAATACAACAAGAGATGTGCTCCAATGGCCTGAGCACAGGAGTGGGAACCAAGAACTCATGACTACTAACCATGGTTTGGACACTGCCTCCCTCTGGAAGCACTGGAATATCTTCTGTCCTCTCAGTGCCTTGGTTTCCTCAGCTGTGAAAAGGGGATCAGTATTCTGAACTGCCTATTTCACAGGCTGCCATGATGGTTAATAGATTAGTTTTTTTGAAGTGTTTTGAATATGAAAGGTGCTATGTAAGTGCTAAGTAATATATAAAACTTAGGTTTTTAAGATCCCTGACTGATGGGCCACAGAGTGGGATACTTTTAGAGTGAAGCAGTGGAGATTGTGAAATTTGGGAGCATACTGGAGCATCTGTTTTTTATGAAATCGTAAGGATGAAAAGAATGGAGAAGCGCTGGTGTAGACTGTGCAGCTTCTAAATGGGGTGGGCTGGTATTGTCCAGGCAATCACCAGTGCAGTTGCAGAATAGATTTAAGACCAACAACTCCAACGCTTTGCTCATATGAGCACACCAGCTGCAGTAACTGGGACTGCTCCTGTGAGTAAGGACTGGCTGTATGTGCCAGTTTTATGCTGTTTTTGTCGGCAAGCTTTGAACTTTCCTTTGTCAGCTTCCGACTGAAGAGCTGTGCCAAAAATACATGGATGTTCTTGAGGGGACGCCTCCTTCAAAAGCCATTATTTACTGCACTTAGTAAAGTTGTCAGAATTAGAGGCCATGTTGTTTGCCTTTAATGTCAGGGCCATTCATTTTAATGTGAACACAAGGCAAGGTGAGCCTTTTGGAGACCACAGAGCCAAGCAAGCAGTGAATGCCCAGATGCAACATCAAAATGAACCAATCGACTGCAAATGATCAGAACCCAGCCTTTTCAGTGCAATGTAACTTCATGTTTGGAAAAGGAGATGAAGCTGATTCACTGCCAGAGCTAGAACTGAAGGAGAGGTTAGCTATCTAGTTGTCTGCCTTAGGGTTTTCCATAGTATCTGTCACCATCATATGCAAGATGAGAAGTCATCCAGTGTTTGATATTTGCTAAATCATCCCTACTGGCGCTGGCTTTAAGATACTGCTGAAGATCTAATTTTTGCCCTTTGGAGTGCAGTGAACTGTCTGAATAAAAACGAGGGACCTTCCCCACCCCCACCTATGCCTTTTTTCTCCCTAAAACAAGCTCACTCTGTAAAGGGTTCAGTTCAGACACTGTCCACTGTGAAAAGAGCTCCTCCAGCTGATTCCCTAGTAATACCAGACAGTTGCACAGCAGTGAGGGCCTGGAGCTAACTAAACTCAGAGCTGCCAGAGCAAATGAAGGCTTGGTGGGAATACAGTGGTTTGATGTATTTTCTTTATCCATTTTATGTAGCTTAATCAGTTGAGGATCAGAATGGGCAACGTTTTAAGAAAGGCAATAGAATGTAAATGACCCTTCTTTATAATGGTTGGCCATGGTCCAGGCATCATTGAATTTTTATGTAATTTGCTTTTGGAGCCAGGCTTTTCATGAGCTAATCATCACTTTGCTGTTGCTTCTGGTATCTTCTGCATCCCCACTAAGTTTAATACTCAGATTATAAAGAAGGACAAAACTTGCAGATAGTGCCATGGAGAATGGCTCGCCAAAGGTGCAGCTCAAAGCTGATGCTGTGCTGCTCACGAATGTTGAGGATATTACTGATGTTACTGCAGCGCCAGGTTACTGAAGTGTCTTGGGCTCTTTTAATTGGAGGAGTTATTTTTCTGCAGCCTTACTAACATAAGTGCCTTTTTGTCTTTATCTGCCTATGAAACTAAAATTTAAACCACAAATGGTGGAGCTCAAGTGGTATTGTTATATGCATGGTGAATCTAGGACATTGTCTTTCACTGTGAAGAACAGAGCATGTGAATAACAGAGCCTAACATCTTATTGGAAGGAGTGTGTGTAATTGTTAGCACCTGGGAATTACTCGTTAAGGTTTGATTGTTCTAGTGCAAGCTCTGCACATTAGCCCTTTACCTGTTCAAAATGCTGGCCTGACTTGAGCTGACTAATTTCCACAATAACCCTGTGAAGTAATGCACTTTATAGATGGGGAAACTGAGACACAGAAAAGTTAAATACTACACAGACAGTACACACCAAGTCAAGTGGTAAAGCTAGGGTCTCCTAGTTCCCAGCCCTGGGTTCATTCCACTAGCCCGGTGGCACAGGCAATAATTACTAATCATACTGAGCCATTGGGAGATCCTGGGATGGGAAGTGCTGTAGAAATGCTGTCTATTAATAAAGTAGCATAAGGTTCAGCTCAAAACTGTACATTTCCCTCATTCAGAGTCTTGGGTGGATTTATTTATTGTTTATTTATCTGACAACAATGAGTTGAAAGGGAAACAAAACATTTCTTTACATGAACCTTTCTGAGCTATCTTTAATTATTGCCACAGTGCTTTGGAGGCTGCTGTTTCTCTGGGTGGTGAAGATCTGATCCCGTTCTACAATCTATTGGATGGCGGCAGAGATGGCGAATTCTTCAGGGTAATCATAGCCACAGTAAACATTCTGTGGTTATGTCTAGTTAAGACTTAGACTTAATTTATATTGGTCTGACAAACTGGGGTGTGTGGATGTCCAAATCTGCTTTAATGATAATTTCATCAAAAAATCTGTTAGTATATCTTTTTCTGTGCAGGCTGAGAAGACTGAACTTCACTGTACTTCATATGATTTTCTCTCAGGAACTGGAGGACTATTTTTATTACTCACAGCTGCGCAGTCAGGGTATTTGTACAATGGAGACCAGACAGGTGTCAACACATATTCCCTTGGAGGAAATTCCATTTGTAATGAGAGCAATGGGGTTTTATCCGTCAGAGGAAAAGGTCTGTTTTTTTACCAAAAAGAATGTTTGTGTTTATGGTGCAAGCTATTGGCCAATTTCTGATCTCAGTCACAACAAATGCATCTGGAAGAAATTCATGGATTTTAAACGTATTTAATCTAGATCTACATTTATCTTAAAAAAAAAATGTATATATGACAAAATAAAGATTCATTACCGCTAGGGGACAGGGTTGCTCTGGAGGCTTGGTAAAAGGACCTTTTCACCTTTAGCTTGGATGGACAAATAGGAGCCAGGTCAGTAGAGCTCAGAAGCTTTCATCTGATAGCGTTTGAAGGCCTCAGTCCAGTTTCCAGAGAGTAAGTGCCCATAGCATAAAAATCACACCGTTGGCACCTCAGCAAGAGAAACTAGAGAAACTAGTTGCTTCAGAAAAGAAAGCATGAAGAGTGGATTCTCTTTTCACTCTATAGGGGGTCATTCCAGGGCAAATTGGAACCCACCATGAATTTCCTCTGCTTTTGTTGTGTTGTTAAATACAAATGGGGCATCAGAACTTTCAGCTCTATGTACTGACTCTTCCATATATT
Organism: Podocnemis expansa; assembly: GCA_007922195.1. NCBI lineage: Eukaryota > Metazoa > Chordata > Testudines > Podocnemididae > Podocnemis > Podocnemis expansa. The sequence continues at coordinate 5,766,528 of ML682041.1, read as the reverse complement.
ATCAAGCCTTTTCATCTCTCCTTCCTTTTGTGCATTACAGTGATCATGAAAATGATGTTACTTGGAAAGAGCACCTGCCACCCTCCCCCCCGGACCTCAACATCCTTATGTAGTAGCTCATTAAATGTTCAACTTAATGTCCCATGAAAATCTCTCAAATTTGTAATTGTCATGTCACAGCAATGGAGGGTTTTTTCGTTTTGAAACTTCTCAAGAGTTTTTCGTTTCAAAACCTCTGGCTTCTGTACTATAGTTAGATAAATCTGTTAGTAAGACAAACAAGGAGTCTGGTGGCACTTTTAAAGACTAACAAATGTATTTATCGCATGAGCTTTCATGGAAGAAAATCCCACTTCAAGTGTTTAACAAAGTGGGATTCTCCCTCATGAAAGTTCATGTGATAAATTTGTTAGTCTTTAAAAGTGCCACCAGCCTCCTTGTTTGTTTTGCTGGGCTAGACTAAGAAGACTAGGCTACCCCTTTGTCTCTTAGCAGGGTTGACCATGCTTCTTATCCTATTGTAACAGTATTCCTGAGGCAGTCTGTATTTTACACACACTTAATTGATAGTACTAGAATCTGGCAGAAGGGAGATGAAGGCACCTGGAACAGATTTGCCAACTCAGTTGCAAGGACCTGTAAATGACATCACTCAGGGCTAGCCTTATGCTTTCATGCAGGAGGGATTCTCTCCAAGTGAGAAGCCTGAGCAGTGGCATCGCTGCTGTATTCTCTCAGACTTTCTGCCATGGAATGAACTTTAATTTCTGCTGAGGCTCCACTGGAAACCCAGTGATGGAGGCTATACTGGGTCAGTGCCACCCAGCCAGCCCTGCAGCATTCTCTCTCTGATGATCCAGTGGCTCCTGGAACTGGCGGAAGTTGGTCTAGTCTTGGGATCAGCTGATACTGAGTTTTGCTTTGGTACTATAATTTTGTACATTGTTAGATATTTTCCTTGGCTCACTATATTACTATGCACCGCTGCTGAGGAAGAAGAGAATGTGTTCCTCCAGTACACAGTTCCAAAGGGACAGCCTTGTTAATCTAGTAAAGCCAAAAAAAAAAGCAAGGAGTCTTGTGGAACTTAAAGACTAATGGATTTATTTATCGCATGAGCTTTTGTGGGAGAAAATCCCACTTTGTCAGATGCTTTGAAGAGGGGTAACTTACAGAATGGGATGAGAATAAATGCAGGGGAGTGTAAGACGTGGGATCAGGTCATACTGCAACAGCAAATCAGAGCTCTTGATCCCATGTCTTACACTCCCCTGCATTTATTCTCATCCCATTCTGTAAGTTACCCCTCTTCAAAGCATCTGACAAAGTGGGATTTTCTCCCACAGAAGCTCATGTGGTAAATAAATCTGTTAGTCTTTAAATGCCACAAGACTCCTTGCTTTTTTTGCTCCAGTACACAGTCGCTAAAGAAGCATGGGAAATGTCTCCTGAGAAATAATCTGTAAGAAAGCAGAGGACAGCATTTCAGTCAAGAAAACAGAGGTGCTGAACCATTCTGAAATTGGACAACCTATGATCTGCTTCACAAAGCAGATGGGACAATATTAATTTGCAGAATGCAAGCTCTTCTTTCTCCAGAGCATTATATTAAGTAAAAAGTGGGAGCGAAAAACATCATGGACCCACTAATAGGAGCTCTTGAGATCTGGAGTTTTTCTTCTGTAGTTCACTAGGATGGGTATAAAATGTAATCCCAGATCAGCTAGTGCTGAGTGAAAGGTTCTGTTCTTGCCCTGCATGGCATTTAAAGGAGGAGCAGGCAGGGAGTGGGGGGGGAATATAAATCCAAAATTTCTATCTTCCCTGAGCACCATTCAGTGCAAAACTTGTGATATGAGGACAAAGGCCCAGGACTGAAAGCAATATCCTCCCCAGGGAGGCTTTGTAATGGTTTGCCTTCCTGGAGAGCAGAATGCTTGGTACGTCTTGGCACTGGGAATTCTCCCAACATTTAGCTCAATTTGTAACTGTGTAAGGAGGCGGCCCCTTTAAACATGAGCACAATGAAGGCATGGAACAGAACCTGCCTTTCAAATAAACATCTGCAAGGCTGCATGCCACTCTGACTCACAGCAGCAGGCTTCAAGAAAGCTGTTTAACTGCCAGTGACAAAGATGGGCAGGCACTGCCTGATTGCCCAGTAGGAGGACTATTGTATGAGTTATACAGGGAAATAGAGGGCAGGTTGTGGGACTTTTTGAGCAAAATCCAGTCTTCTGCAGTTGTGAGGGTCCAGGGACAGTTCCACTGCACAGGATGTGTGTGTATTGGGAGTAGGAGCAAAAAGAAGAGAGTTTGGAAGGTTATTCATCACATGTATATCTTGTAGCCAGCTGTGTGGGGACTTCCTTTTGGTTTGTAACAGGGTGGAGTCATCATTTTGTGGATTGTCTGCTCATTATCGTGTGTGGAAGAATGCAGGGGCATTGAGGGTTGCTGCAGAGGCAGCCAAGGAATTAATTGTTCTGCCCTCACTGCTTGGTCTGTGGGGGAATCATTCCTTCCTCCCCCTCTCCCCCCATGTCAGTTGTTGGGTACATCTCATAACAAAAGATTTCCAGTACAGTAGAAGGTGTGAACACCACAGGAATGGAAGTTGGTCATAACTGAACAAAATGCTGTGGTTGTTCTTTCAAAAGTTGACAGCTCAACACTGACTTGGTAAAGCTTCAAAGTTGTATTATGAAGAAGAAAAATGCTGTGCTGTATTTGCTTTTTGGTCTTGTCTCTGAGATGCGTGGTTGACTGGTCAGTTGGTAACTCTGGCGTTCATAACTGTGACATTGTTACTCATATTACTTGCCTGGTAAAATGCTTTTCTAAGAATAACAGAGACCCCAGTGTATTGAAGGAACTGTACTACTGGTGCTGATGTAACTCTGATTGTAGTAAGCAGCTTTTTTAATGAGACACTATAACGTAATGTGAAGCTAGATTCTAATCACAGACATGCTAGTGTAAATCCACCACTCCAATGGAATTGTTTTGGATTCATATCTGCACCCTGAGATCAGAAACTAGCCCAGTGCTTTTTAGAGAAACCCACATTGTGTCAATATCTTTTGTCTCAACAGATTGAGGACATGATAAATGAAGTCAAATTTAGTGAGTATGGTGAGACTGGAAAACAAGTTACAAATATCAGTTTAGGGGATTTTATCAAACTTTACATAAATCATCGACCAGCTTTTGGCCTGTCAATGAAAGAAATACAAAATGCCTTCCAAGTTCTGGGTTATGCTACTGAGACTGGAGAAAACATTATTAACAGAGATGATTTATTGCAACAGCTTCAGTGCAGAGGTGAGCATTCTTCTAACATCAGCGTCATGTTCAGTTGTTCTGTCCTCCACTTCAAAAAGTATCCATTGCAGTGGTGTTACCTGGACACATGTCCCAAGTTCCAGTAGAGGGTATGTTACTTCATCTGTCTTAGAATTTTAAAGGAAATAACCACATACATTGTCTCAATTAGGTTGTGTTCTCCTATGTGGAAATTGCCACACACTCCAAGAATTCCCTCTGCTATCTGAAGAGTGTAGGCCCTAGAAAATATCCTAATACTATTATATACATTGATGGCATGCTTTCACCTGGAACACTGTATTCAGTTCAGCTCACTCAGTCGCCAAAAAAGTAGTAGCAGAAACTGAAGAGAGCCCAGAAATGAGTGATGAAAATGACTAGAGGTCTTGAATGACTTCAATATGAAGAAGGATTGAGATGAGATGAGGTGAATGAGAGGGAAGGTGATAAAAATATCCAAAATCATTAATGGCATTGGCATAGAGAAAGTAAAATTAGGTACTTCTATATTTCCTCTCTTATTATAAAAACAAAACAGCATTCAATTCAGCTGAAAGACAGCAAATTTAAAATGGATGTGAGGAAGTAATGTTTTAATCAATACATTGTCAACCTGTAGAACTCATTGCCACATGGTATCATTGAAGCTAAGAGCTTAACAGGAGATTAAAAAGCATTAGACACTTATGTGGATGATAAGAAGGTCCATAGGTACATGACATAAGATCAAACATTTTTAAAAGGGATATAAATCCTTATGCTTCAGGACATAAGCCACTAATGCAGGTTAGCAATAAATTCCTATGTGCAGGCTGTTCTGTAATAATCAACTAAATGTTTTCTACCTATAAATCACTGTGTGAATGACTGTCACAGAGGTAGGACACTGGTCTACAGAGATCACTGATCTGCTCTCTCCTGGGAATTCCTATGAAAAGAAATAGAGGGAAACTTCTGAAAGTGCAACTTGACCCAACAAGCCAGCTGTAGTAGCCTTTTCTGCTCCTAAAAACGTAATTTATATGCCAAAAACTCATGTGGTACACAAGAAAACATTTCTCCAGGATCAGTTTCTTGCACTGGAATCATGGTGCTGGTTACAACATGGAGGAAGCCAATCATCTTTTCAATCTATTCTGTTTTGTCCTGATGCCATTCTTGCTGGAAATTTTGTGCTGAGTTTGTGTAAATGATGATGTAAAAAACTAAGAGATTGTGGTTTTGCTTTATGTACACAGGGGAGCATATGACAGAGGAGGAGCTAGCAGAGTGTTTTACCACGCTGTTGGGCATGAATCCAGAGGGTGGAAGATGTGAACTGGGCACCTATGATCCCTCAGGTACAAAATTAATGTTCTAGGAAACACAGAAATGGGATTGCTTCTATTCCTTTAATATAATAATTAAAGTGCAAATCCTGTTAACCTTGTTGCTCCAACAGCTGTTAAACATGTTCAGCAGGGATTGCAAAATACAGTCACAGGGCCAAGCACTGTCTTTGGTACATGCACTTACCTTCTACTGCATATTGAAACACGTACATATTTAAATAGGCAGTGAAATGGAAGTGTCCTTGACTATGTTATTTTTGCCTAGGAATGGAAATGAGACGTTTGCTGGAGGGCTCACCCACTGTTGTGATCCCACAGGCAAAGCAGAATCCTATAATATGCAAATTCTTTTCAGTTTCATCCATGCAGAGTTCTCCATTGTAATTGGAACCCCTGACTTCTGCCACATTCATGCAGTTTCAGAAACAAGTACCCCAATCTGTAAGTGTCCACAGTAGCATCCAGTTGGGATTTTTCACAACTGATGTATTCCTACTGAAGGAACATCCCCTGGATGGAATAGTTCAGTTGTGTAAACCCCAGGTTTGAAATGCATGGATTTGTTGGTATCCTAGATTCAAAAATATCCAATCACAGGAGGACAAACAGCCCTTTGTCACCCCCCCCCCCCCAAGATAGATGCAATGAATGCTGTGCAGTTTGCTGGATGTGGGTTTTACAAATGAGATCTTACTAACAAAAGAGCAGTTGATTCTCCATAGATGTTAAAGATTCTGAGTCACTTTTTATAAGGAGTGTGACCTAAATTTGTTCTTTTATGCCTAAATTACTTGAAACAGAAAATCAATATTGTTATTAAAGCAACTGAGTAGAGTCTGCAGTAATCCAGATAACAGTATTCAAGCTACAGCTTGTTCAAGATGGCTTTATAGCCATCTTCAAGAAAATCATGGATAAATAAGAGGGGGGAAAAGCCATGCAGGATTAGAGGAGTCAGAAATGGAATAGACAGCAATAGATCACCTAGTTTAGATGTAGTTCTTCTCAGTGGGAGTTGAAGGTGTGCTGCACCTCACAGGATCAGTACCTTTGTTTCCTGACAGTGGACATATTAAGTATTAAACTGACACTATATAAAGCCCCTTTCATGTATTTTGTACACATTCCTTTCAACACAATGCTGCTGACAAATCCCATTGACCTGGAAACCTGATTGCTTTGGGGGTTGTTTTTTTTCCCCCCTCCTCCAGGTGCAGCAGCTTTGATTGAAGAAGAAATTCCAGAGGAAATCACTGCAGAGATATTTACGGCTGTTATTCTTGGTTTACCTGTTCCTGAATCAGATGAAACTGAGACAGGAAAAGATTACGAACTCATGAGTAGCATAGGGTCAGCAGAGTCATAATTGCCAGAGTTTATAGTTTTCTGCCCAGAGATGCCTTTTCTATAATCACCTTTTCTCTTCAAACATCAGTAAAACTATATTTCTGTATTTATTAAAAAATAAAGATCAAAGAAAAGTGAATTTCACATGCCTCAAACATGAGGGTTTTTCATCAGTTTAGTGTGTGTCACAAAACTATGCGATTAAAACACTTCACAAAGCCTGGGCCAGAAGTCGAACAGCAATGCTAACGGGGGGATATTCTGAATCATAGAATCATGAAGTTGCAGATGAAGAGAAAGCAACTTACTCTGTCCCAAGGAGGTAGGGAACACCATATATTGGTGATCATTTACCTCCAAAATTAACTGTAAAAGCAGATATTATGGCATCAGTCACAAATCTTGCCCTGAAGAGAGGTGTCTTTGGAGTGTAACGTTATGATTTTGCTCTAAGTCCATCCATCCAATGGTCCAGTGGGCCAATCAAGGATCACCATGGCATGGGGCTGCAGAGAGAAAAGTGAAATAGGAGCTGGTACAGTAGTTTATGTCATCAATAATCCCGTGTCCTGGGAGGATTCTTCCTCTGGCTGTAACATTAGTTGTAGGGAAGGTTTCTACTAACAGCATAGTGCAAACCCACACTAATACAACCCATTTTCAGCATGTTACTGGAAAAGTTTCTTCAGAAAACCTTTACAGTAAAACAGCAATTAAAAATTAAGGTGTACTACATTTGAATATGCCAGTGATTAATCTTACTGAACGGACCGTTCTATTTTGTGATATGGTTTAAAAATTGGGTTTCCACTTTGCTTCTTATGAATTTGTATTTCTTTTGTGGGAGTGTTAATTCCAACTACTAGCGTAATGCCCATGGGAGAGCATCTTAGTGTCTATACAAACAGAGTAATGGAGTCCATGCAAGTCGCTGTGGGAAGACCAGTTAGGAGCTGTTGAACTCATTTCCCTCTCTACAGTCCTCCTCGGCATCAATACGTCTTTGCACAATCAGGTAGACCTTTAAGAAGAGTACCATTCAGTGGTGATGTTGATTGCATAGAGATTATTATTATACACTGCAGAAATAATTATAGTTGTGTTAGTATATATAGCAAGATGTGTGGCTAGCTGCACGGCAGTGAAGAGATAAAGGTCAAACAACAAAAGGCAAGGCATTACAGGGTGTGTGACAGATAAGCTGAAGAGATGTTGCTTCATCTGACCCCCTTGCCAACCAGTTATTTTTATATATACGCACACATGCACGTGCTGGATCAGATTTGCAGGTGCTAGAATAAAATCAGTAGAACTCCACTGAAGTCATTAGAGGTGTATTGTCTTATGAAGTGGAGGATCTAGTTCAGTTTCTGTTTTCTTGTAGTCTACACAAATTTGAATATGATGCCTAATGAACTGGGTTGTTAAAAATCCTTTTCCTAGTGTTTTAGAAGTCCCCTGTGTTGCTGAAAAAGAAATACTGCTAAGCAACAAACTGCAAATCTGTAACATAGCGTCACGGTTTTGCAGAAGGGCTAAAACAACCTGAGTCACTCAAATAGTCTATCATCCACAACAGAAGGCACTTTAGAACCCTTAAATAGTTTTATTTACTATAATAAACACAGAGCTTAGGAGCAAATGTCTCTAATGTTATCCCTGATTGAGCACCCTCGATGTACTCTTTATTACACAGTCACCTGCTTATACAAAGCTGTGATCGTTGCTTGGGGCTTACAATCGAATTTGGACACAGACAATAACAGACACGTATACAGTACAGTGATCTTTAGATTCTGAGACAGACAAATGATTTGGTGTGCAGAGATTGGCAGCCTTATTTCTAATCCCAGTTGTGGCATTAAGACTCTCTTCAGAAAGTCACTATTCTGCCTCACTTTCCCTATTTGTCACATATTTTAATCTCTCACAACCTTTGTGAGAATCAGTTGTTTCTAGAGCTGATTATTATCATGTTTCCTAAGGTTAGAATTGTGTTTTTGGGCACACAGGTATGCACATTTAGGTTACAAAAACATTTACAGCACAATATAAACAAATGACAATTCCTAAAAATCAGCCTTCACTGCCCTGCCAGTTATTGCCACAACCTCATTACCCACTGTGGGAAGAAGAGTGAAACCAGTGATTTGCCTTTCCATAGGGTCTCCCTAGCTGATTCTAAAACTCTTTAGGAGTCTTGTGGCGCTTTTAAAGACGAACAAATTCATTATCACGTGCGTAGCCTTCAAAAGTGCCACCAGAGTCGCTTGTTTTCCTGTAATAGGCTGACAAGGGCTGCCCCTTTGAAACATGTATAAACTCTTTATAAACATTCATTCATTAAGCTGCACAAACAGCAGCTTCCCAAGGACTTGAAATTGGGGGGGGGGGTGTGGGGGCTCACTGAATTGATAATACTGTTACTAGCTGACAACTGGGAAGGTGTTGGAAAATTCAGGAGGGGTGTTGGGGTGCTCACTAACCTGGTATAACCCTGTTACTAGCTGACAACTGAGGGGGTGTTGGGAAATTCAGGGGGGTGTAGGGGTGCTCACTAAACTGCTATAACACTTACTAGCTGACAACTAGGGGTGTCAGGAAATTCAGGAGTGGTGTAGGTGGGTGTTGGGGTGCTCACTAAATTAATATAACACTATCTGACAACTGGGGAGTGTTGGAAATGTCAGGGAGGGGTGTAAGAGGGTGCTCAGTGAATTGGTGTAACACTTACTAGCTGACAACTGGGGGGTGTTGGGAAATTCAAGGGGGGTGTAGGAGGTGTTGGGGTGCTCACTAAATTGCTGTCAGAGTAACTAGCTGACAACTGGGGGGTGTTGGAAAATTCAGGGAGGGGTGTAAGGGGGTGCTCACTAAATTGGTGTATCACTGCTACTATCTGTTGACTGGGGGGGGTGCTGGAAGATTCAGGGAAGGGTGTAAGAGGATGTTCACTAAATTGGTATCACACTTACTAGCTGACAATTGGGGGGTGTTGGAAAATTCAGGAAGGGGTGTAAGGGGTGTTCACTAAATTGGTATATCATTGTTACTAGCTGACAACTGTAGGGGTGCTGGAAAATTCAGAGGGGTGTAGGGTACACACTAAATTAGTGTAACTAACTAGCTGACAACTGGGGGGTGTTGGAAGGGAGGGGTATAAGGGGCGCTCACTAAATTGGTATATCACTGTACC
>ML682041.1:5725289-5757227 GCA_007922195.1 Podocnemis expansa | reverse complement strand
TCACTAAATTGGTATATCGCTGTACCCAGCTGACAGCTGGGGGGGGGTGTTGGAAAATTCAGGGAGGGGTATAAGGGGCGCTCACTAAATTGGTATATCGCTGTACCCAGCTGACAGCTGGGGGGGGTGTTGGAAAATTCAGGGAGGGGTATAAGGGGCGCTCACTAAATTGGTATATCACTGTACCCAACTGACAGCTGGGGGCTGTTGGGAAACTCAGAGGGGTGGGGGGGGGTGTTAGGGAAACCCCTTGCCCCCAACACCATCCCGGGGCCGGAGGCGTGAAGTGAGTTACCCGGGGGGGATCTAACATTTCTGATCCCCCCCAGGGAAGCCAGCCGGCCCCCGGAGCCCCAGCCGCGGCGGCGGGTCACCCCGGCCCCCCGACAGCCCCTCCCGCGCGTGCGCAGTGCGCGGGCCCGGCGGCGGCGGCGGGGCGGAGCCGAGCGGCGGGAGCATTGTGCGTGCGGCGCAGGCGAGCCGCGCCGGGCCGGGCCGGGCCGAGCTCCGCGTTCTCCGCAGCCGCCGCCCGGGGGGCCCAGCAGCATGTCGGGCCGGTCGGTGCGGGCCGAGACCCGCAGCCGGGCCAAGGATGACATCAAGCGGGTGATGGCGGCCATCGAGAAAGTGCGCAAATGGTGAGCGCGCCGCGCCCGCCTCCGCCTCCGGGCACGGCCTCTCCCCGCCGGCCGCGGCTCCGGCCTCCGCTTGCGGCCGCGCGGGGCCGCGGCCCGGCCGGGCTCGGGGCGGGGGCGGCAGCCGGCCGCACCCACAAGCCATTTCGCTCGCGCCAGTCACGCGAAGGCGGCGTGTGAGGGGGAGACGCGCGCGCGGCAGCGGCAGCGGCGGCGGCGGCTCCATTGTGCGGCCTCGCGCCCCGTCCCGCCGCCCCATCGCCAGCCACCGGCCCCCAAAGTTACCCGGGTCCGGCCGGCCGGTCGAAGGGGCGCCTTTCTCCCCCCGGCCGGGGGGCGGGTGAGGCGAGGCCGTTAAACGGCCGGCGGCGGCGGCGGCGGTTCAAAATCCCCTCAGAGCCCCTTTCCCCTCGGGGGGTTCACCTCAGCGCCTCGGGGCGAGCCAGCCCGGCCTGGTGGTTTTCAATCCGGAGTGGAAGTGGAGCGTGAGAGGGATGGGATGGCTACTTGGGGGTTTGTTTTTGTGTTTTTAACACATACGCTATCATTAAAGGTGGTGCCCGTAGTAAAATAACGCCCTTTGTTCGAAGTGTCTTGGCATTTCAGGCTTTCCCCAGGTTTGGTATGGAGACCAACATGGAGCGCTTAAGCAATAGATTGGAGCCCAGCAAGACAGGCAGGCAAAGCTGTTTTGATGGGCTGAAGAGAGGTGTGGGTATAACTCAGGAAAGAGTTTTGTTTTATTCAAACAGCCTCTCGTTTTCGTCTAGCTAGCTTATAAAGGCTTTTTAAAAATATATATACAGTAGGCAGTAAATCCCAGAGGGTGGTTTGAATCGCCATAACTCAGGTATTTTTAATTGGACAAAATGAAGGTTCCCATTTTGTTGCGTAGTTTAGAACTCGCTTTAAATCAATTAAACAAAAGAGTAAAATATGGAAAAGTGCATTTTTTTTCTTGTTCTCTCCCTGAACCGGATGGTTAGCATTTTAAAGCCCTCGAACTCTGAATAGGTTGGTTGGCTTGACTGAATAGGCCGGTTGGCGTGGCTTGGACAAAGAATCGAAGCGTGTCCACTCACAGTGGGTGTGGGAAGGGGATTTCAAAGTAGGAATCCATCTATTGTGTTGGGAGCTGAAGCACTGACAGTGTTGTAGTTTGATGCTGGGACAGAGTTTCTGAAATAATACTTCTACAGTGGCTTTTTTTTCTTTTTTAAATGCTCTTTGCTGACTGGCTGGTTAGTATGGAGGGGTCAAACACAATAGGTGGAGACATGACAATACTTTCTCTCAGTAGTAATATAGCTGGATGCTTTTCGTTTTTGTATTTTTGTTTGTTTGTTCATTTCCTGATTTTTCATGAAAGGAAACTGACATTTGTCTCCTTCGAATAATACTGTGCAGAGTACAAGCGAGACGGGGAATTTGACTGCATAGAAAGAAGGAGCGACAGGAGTTTGATCTTTTCTTCATGGCCAACAAATTAAAAGAAGGGAGGCTAATCTCTTTTTTGCGCGTCTTTTCTGCCACCTCCGCAACTGTGAACAAATATCAGACTGACTTGTTGTTCAAAGAGTAAATATTTTGGGGTTCAAGAGGAATTTGTCAGTTTCAGTCCTAATAGGGCAAATTGTTTAAGGGTGACCTTACAGACTTACTAAAGAACTTATTCCGACCGTTCCCAGATTTATTCATGTCACTTCTTGCATGGAAGTCTGATGAGTACATGGACAAAACACTTCATATAAAGACATTTTTGCACGAATCTGTTGGAACTCATTCTTTTGTTAACACGTCTCAGTCTTTTTGTTCTTGTTTCTCATCCCCATAGATAATATAGAGGGGAAATAAATGCACTGAGACATTAAACATTTTGAGTTTTGTGATTTAAACGTTGTTTCTTCCAGTGTGAATGAAGAGGTTTATAACCAGAGCCACCCTCACTTTATAAAGAGCTACACATGCAATTTGCTAGGAGCAAGAGTACCACCCTAGTATAACAGGGAGCAATTTGTTACCATTCACGTGTTTGCTGTGGAAATGCAATCACTGGAGACTAAAAGTCCGAGCATGAGTGCTTCTGTTGCTTGGATCAAAAATGGAACACTCCATAGTAGGACCTGTAATAGCATAAGACTATAAATGTAAAAATCCCCATAGTGAGTCAGACCAGTGGTCTGTCTAGCCTGGGGGTCTCAAACGCACCCTAAGAGCACATTAGCCGGAGGTCTGCACTGCTGAAACCTTTTCATACAGTGATACAAAGTATCGTAAAAATGAAAATTAAAATATATGTGCTCAGAGTAGGAAAGAGAGAAGATTACTTCCATTCAAGATGGAGGTATCATCAGGAAGATGAAGCGTAAGTAAGTAAACACACTTTAAATTTTGCATTTTCAATTATTTGAGAAATTCTAAGTTTTGTTGTGGGCCACAGGAAATAACTTTAGGGGCTGTACGTGGCCGGTGGGCCGTGAGTTTGAGACCCCTGGTCTAGCCCAATATCCTGTTCTCCAACAGTTGCTGGTAACAGACGTTTCAGAGGAAAAGGACAGAACAGGGCAGTTTGCTTGGTGATACATCCCCCTGTCAACCAGTCCCATCGTTTGGCACGCAGAGGTTCAGAGATGCGCAGAACACAGAGGTGTGTCCCTGATTATCCTGGTTAATAGCTGTTGAATTTATCTAATTCTTTTTTGAACCCAGTTATACTTTTGTTGTGGTCTGAGTGTTGCACTCGCATGTGAAAGACGAGTCCAGGAGTAGGCCCCTCTGACCAGGCTGGCTCCTGTGCACATTTCACCCACCCTATTTAACTAAGAGGTTAGGTTGTGTGCCGACTTGCTTCTGGGTGCCTTGTAGGTCAGAGTAATTCTCCTGTTGCGGTGTATGTACATGTGTTCATTTGGGGCTCATTTTTCCACTCAGGAAGAATGTCTTTTAGAAAATATACATTGTCTTACAAGACCATAAGCTCTTTGGAGCAGGGACCGTATTTTCATACATGTTGGCAAGGCGCTGAGCATGATGAAGGCCTGATCCTGACTAGTGGTTCTGGAAATTAATATAACTTAACAGTGATGAATGATGATATTCTTCACTTTGAATGGTTTTGATCTTTGAGAATAGTGCATCGTTCTCAGTTAAGTCGTTTTAAAGCCCTGTATCAATGAGCCTGCGTTGTAGTAGATACTTGGGTATGTATCAGAGTACTTATTACTGCTGTATGTATGCATTCTGTGGCCATGCTTTTGAATGCACGGCAGAAATGCTGGCCATCCTTCGTGCTGCCAGAACAGTCCCTATAGTTTAACCAAAATATTTATAATTTTGCACTTAGCTTATCCAAAGGTGCTTACAATCCAGTGTGTCTTAATGGATTTAAGAGGCACCTCTCTGTTTCTCTCCACCATTTATAGCCTGCAAAGGCTGAGAAGTATCTGTAGGTTCTAGGGAAGATCATTCAAAACCTTTTACACCTTTCCAGGAAATTGATTAGAAACCGTGGTTTCTGCCTTGTGCCAGAAAATAATGGAATATATTGGACTATTACTTGATGAAAGTGTATCTTAGATTATTTCAGTGAGAGAAAGAAAGTGTAAATGTCTGCTTATTTATTAAAGGAATTTGCATGATACCGTCACAGGAGTTTTTAGGTGCAAGATATGTGGCTTGGAGTGAGGCAGAAAAATAATTTGTAAGTATAGGTAGTTAATACTCTGGACAATAGCTCAACTCTTACGTATATGCCAAGAATATGTAGGCAAGAGGAGACTGGGTCGGTCTCTTGGTCTAGAAAGATGTTAGAGCACTAACGTAGAAGTGAGGAAAGCTGGGTTCCATTTTTGGCTGCTGTTGAATTGCTGTGTGACTTTGGTTAATTCATGTAGCCACTCTTACCTCATTTTACCAAGTACTATAAGAGGGTTAATGATATTTTACCTGCTTTTAGAAAGCACTTGGAAGTCTTGAATGAAAATCGTGATGACAGTAGTCCCCTACTTGTGCCTCCATTTCCCTGTCTAAAATGAGGGCAATACTATTGACCTTCTTTGTAAAAGGCTCTGAGTGATAGGCGCTATATAAGAAACAGGTGGTGGTATTAGAAGGGCTCAGTGTTTCTTACGGAAAAGTCCAGCCCCGCAGCAGCGTAGCTAAATGGAAACCAGACTAGGAAGTGTTACCAATGTGCGTGAGGGCTAAGGAGCAAGCAACTTGTGTGATAGATCATGATGCTTCCTAGTGTGTCTGTGGGGAGAGCCATAAGGTGCTGTGGCTGTAGGCGTTGTCGCAGGAGCATCTCTAGTCACTGTCTCTCCTTGGACTGTACAAAGTACATATGCTGTTTAACTTTCTGAGGTTGAAAAGATCAACTCCAGGTTTTGATGTTGATCCTTCCTTAAAGTAGATTTCCCTATTTTGGCAGAATTTTGCAACTTGGCTTTTGCCTTTTCCACTCCCTCCCTGAAAAGGATTGAGATCTGGGGTTTCTTCATGTGGCACCATTAGGAAACCTTTGCTAGAGCAGTGTGAAATGAAACTCCAGCCTTATAAAATCCATTTATTTAATGTTTTATTACAAACTTTTAAAACTAACTTCTAGCTCTCCCATGGTCACAGTGCTTAAGAAAACCTGATTTAGTTTGTAGAAGGACTTGAGCTAACTTGTGCTCTTGCATCAAAATCTTGTATACTCTGTATCTTGACTGCAAAGCCTGGTGGATCTTAGCTATTTTGGCTGAACCTCATGTCAGATCTCCCCCCCCCCCCCCAAAAAAAACAGAAAATTCTGGGGTGAAGCAGACAGAATAGGTGCTGATCCACACAGATCAAAATGAATTAAAATGTTAGCATGAAGCTGACCAGTTTTGACCATGTCAGGGTTGTGTGAGAGTAATTCAAGTCCTCTGGAGAAGCAGTTGACCAGTAGGCTAACATCTTGCCAACATTTCCCCACCATTTGCCAACCTTGGTGGAGCTGAAATCACATTGCCATGTTGTCATGCTGGCTGCTGCCAGCGTCTGATGTGTCACAGGAGTGGCCAAACTGACTTGTAAGCCTCGTGCAGTTGTTCTACAGTGAAAGGGCGACTCACAGAGCCTGCTGTGTCCCCTTCTCTGCCTACTGGACTGGGATGGGGAGTTTGGGGCTGCTGTTCCACGGGGAGGGGGACCTCAAGGTTTTTCCTTGGGGAGGCAGCTGCAAGGGTTTGGGGCTTCGGCAGATAAGAAGCCTAGGCAGGCACACACTGTGGGGCGGAAGCCCTGAGCCCCACCACCAGCCTGCCGCGGGGCTGAAGCCCCAGGGCCCAGCAGGTGCATGCTGGCTCATGAACTTCTGAAGAGTGTTGTTTGTGGCTCAAAAGGCGAGTAAGTTTGGCACCCCTGTTAGGTTATCTCATCCTTTAGAAGGCCTGCTGGTTAAAACACCCGCAACTGTTCTGTGCAAGCTAGTGCTGCTTACAACATTTCTTGTACTGATGTAGTTGAAAGGATGCACATTCGTACAATCAAGCCACCTGTTCAAGATTTGTAATGGTTCATAGTGCCCCTTTCATGTGGTTGAATTCAGTTTTGTGGCTCATTATGTCTCCCATTGTGATTCAGGTTCTGCCCTCAGGTATGTAAGGCCCTTTGACTTCACTGTGGGTTGCATGTAGGTATCTGAGGGAAGCATTTGGCCCATTATAAACATACCCTGCAGTTTAGTACAGTCAATAAGAGCCATCTTTGCAACTTGGGGACTGGTGGGATTCCCTAAAAATTGTTCCTTAGGCGTGTAAGTTAAATGGTTTTCCACTGTAACATAGTTGAAGAAAATTTTGAATCAAACGACATGTCCTTGTTCAGTAATTTTTCCTCATTCATTCTGATGCTATTCTTGTGATTATTATTCATTGTATCATGATAGTTTGTAGAAGCCTTTCTGCTAGTCACAAAACAGACTTCTTACAAAGCCACATCTCCACCTTTGAAGCAAGAACCTAGAGCTGAAAAAAAGAAAAAAGCCCAACTTTTTTCAGTTTTTATTTTGTGCATTTGAGAGCGCTTTGTGTGTCTAATAATGGCATTTTCTTTCCCATTCCCCCTTTCTCCTTCTGCTTGATCCCACAGGGAAGTCATAATTCTGTGATTTTCACCAAACTCTGTTGCAATGCAAGTGAGTGTGATGTGATAAATTCAGCATTATGACATCACTTCGTGACCATCAAGAGAAGATGGGGTATGCGGAACAAGTCCTTGTTTAAACACACATTGCTTTAGTAACTAGCAGACATGGTAAGAAACTGTAACCAATAGTGGATTTCTTCGTCTGATCTATTTGAAAGCTGCTTTGCTTAAATAGTGAAGCCGCATTGGCAGCAAAGGCTTTCTGTTCTTGTTCTGTTAAACATTTTTGTTTGTGATGTTCAGTGCTCATACAAAAGCCTCTTGACGTTTCACGTATAAATGTAATACATTTTCATCTACTAAGATATTGCATTTATATATGGAATTTTATGCTAGGTTTTCCTTAAGGGCTTTGGGTTTTACGTATGTAAGTTTTGCATAGAAAATCTTGGCTGTTTAAAATTAGACCTTGAGTGACTTCTGTAACTTAATTTCTAGTGTTCTGGTGTGTTTGTGACATAAGCATTAAATACCAGTATTTATTTCAGATTCTAAATACTTGCAAATCTACTGCTGTCTTCAAAATATTGTGCAAACCTTAAACAACCTAAAACAAATAACTTAGACTGAAAAGTAGACACCCCCCCCTTGTAATTGGCAAGAACATTTGGAGGTAATTGAAATAGAAAATTAGGTGGGGGGTTTTGTTTTTGTTTTTGACAAACTAACTTTCAGATCGAGTTTGGAGAAACTGAGACAGTGAGAATCGGCTTGCCCAAGGTGTGTCAGCAGAGCAGATACAACTCAAGAGTTCCTGTTTTCTGGTCCTGTGCTCAGTCAGCTACTAGACCCTGCTACAGTTCAGAATTCATACGGCATCTAGCACATTGTGGGTGCTGTTGGAAACACAAATGAGTATCTTATTAATTCTGTCCATTTAGAAAGAAATGCCTTATTTAGCAGATTGGGGTGACTTTCTTTGGACAATGAGTAATACTGAGCACGTCAGAATAGAATTTGGATTTTTTGAAATGGGAATATAACTATTGTGGATAAAAACGTTCTGGGATGTATTTCAAGACTAACAAATTCATTTATTGCATGAGCTTCCGTGAGAGAAACTCCCACTTTGTCAGACACTTTCTTCAAAATGTCTGCTGAGGTGGGATTTTCTCCCAGGAAAGCTCATGTGATAAATTAATTTGTTAGTCTTTAAGTGGCACAGGACCCCATGCTTGTTTTGCTGAACTAGACTAACATGGCTACCCCCTTGGAGCTTGGGACATACTTGTAGTTTAAGCATTCATCTGTAATTCCAGATTATGAAGTTGAACTCTCTTGCCCATTCACTATATTTTAAAAGGTACCTGTTGGTGTTTGAAACCACTTAATTTTTCTTTGTGTTACTAAGTTTGTTGCTTATGTTGACAATAGCTTAATGAAGAGTTTGTTAAAGAACCCTGCCTTCTGCATTCTTATTAGAACTCGTCTCTCTATAACCCTCCAGAATTGCAAACACATTTCTTAAGTGACGTGTGAGTGAGTAGTCCCATTAAAATCAGTTTATTGGTCATATCTGTAAGTGTTTGCAGAATTTGGGCTGTGGTGTACTTCCATCAAAAATTATCCCCTGTTGTGGTCTTTAAATTACTGTTTGTTTAAATCAGAAAATAATTCTTTCAGTTGGAGTGATCAAAGGTTAAAAATACTGCTTAGGAAGCTTAAAAGAATTGAAATCTTGGGGCTGATTTTCATATTGGAAGGAAAAGGTTACTGATACAGGTTTCCTCCTGTGTTCTATGGCCTGTCCAATGAAGAGGCTCCTTTGAGATGCCTTCAGGTACCCTGAACTTTTGATTTTCTGATGTAGCCTCTCTAAGTGACATTTTGATGTAGAAGACTAAAAAACTTTGATACTATCCATCTGTTTGCCTAAATATAAAATAAAAACCAGTCTTATTTTCATAACTTCAAAGACTTTAACTAGAGATGAGTTTAGATTGTCTTCTTGCCTTGAACGAACCCTGTATCATGATCATCTCCTCACAAGTGGCTTGTTTTCCTTAGCATTTGGAGACTGTTTCCACTGCCGTTTGTTATCGTGTTTAGAAACAGAGTTCAAACTGAGTTCCAGTTAAATTAGGTTTCTGACATGCTTTGGCCATCTGTTGTGAATGGATGGGTGGCACTAAGCCACATTTACAAAATTGTAATCTAGGAACTGAAGTGGGAAACCAGTTAATCTGAATCAGAATTTAAATGCTATCTTTTAAATACAAATTTCAAACAAGTGTCAGTGTAGATAAAGCCAGAATTTGTTACCAAAGTGCCATAAATAGTTTCTTTGCTAAGCAGGAAAGAGTATCCCTTAAGGCAGATGGAGAGCACATTGTCAGTAGCCAAAAGAGGAAAAGATAAGAGGGTGGCAGTTGCACTTCTAGAATGTGATTGCTGCTGATTCTGCTTTCCTGAAATCCTTAGAGGAGATGTTAGCACAAAGGAACAAGAGCATCTAACATCCAGCTTTTTACATCCTGTTGAGAATATGTGTTTTACTTTGGAATCCAGCTGTAGAGTTGTGGCTTTTTTTCTAAAAAGCAAAAACAATCCCCAAAGCCATAAATGTTTTGAAATGCTGTCAGATTAATTTGTTTTTCCTAAATAGTCAATGACATTAATGTGTTTTTGCTGGGTTCTTAATCGATCTGTTTGCAGACTTTTATTTTGAATCCGTGAGCCAGCAGTGATGATCCGTGACCTGAAAACTGATTACTGGAGAGTGGATGAATTTTTTTTGGCATTGGGGACCTTCTTTTAATGTTGTTGTACAATGATTGTTCTCAGTCTCCCAATCTCCTCTTTGTTCTCAGCATCCTTACGGTCTTCCCACTATGTCTCTTTAGCACCCCATGTAGGAGTGGCACCCTCCAGACACATTCCCTTTGCAACTTGTCAGTGTCATTTTATGGTTGGCTGGCTGGCTGGCAGGGATCTTCGCAGCTTGCTGTAGGCTGTGCTCTTCCTTTTCAACAGTATTCCAAACCGCAGCTGGTCTAGGGAGCCAGTGTCCAGAGAATCAGATTTTAGCCTTCTGCACTGCAGCATGCATTGCTACATTAAGCTAACTATAATTTCAAAGCTATTCAACATGGCTGTTGAGTGAACAGTAATACTGCTACCAGAAAGTTTCTCTCCAAAAATAAAATTCAGATGGTCAGACAGCATTTAGATTTCCAACGTCAGTAACTTTAATTATACAGAAACCATAAATACCATGTGTCTGAAAATTTCTGCTTCTGTAAAGTGCTAACTGTAATGGTTTCAATTCTTATTTGTGGTTTTGGTTGGCTAGAATTCTGCTTAATAGGATCTCATTACGGCAACTGCAGTCACTCAGCTAGACCAATAAGGGCTCATAGAATTGCGATGTTTACAGGTTACAATAGATTGTTTTTAAATGCCACTGATTGTGTATACATAGTTACAGTGCTAAAGATGGTATAATAGAGATCATCTAAACTGTATCATAGCCCATTTACACCCTTGACAGCATAGTAGGTCATTTTGTGTATATGAAATTTTTAACTTTAACTTCTCCTGCATTGTAATTTTGTAGGGAGAAGAAATGGGTGACAGTTGGCGACACATCCCTCAGAATTTACAAATGGGTACCAGTAACAGAGCCCAAAGTTGATGATGTGAGTATTTCTGGACATCCTACACGTGTCTTGGAAGTTTGAGAATTGCAGAGCAGTGATTGTACAAGGTTGTAAAGGGGCGTGCTGTCTCTCCTCAGATCTCAAGGTTAAGATTGGGCCTTAACGCTTGAATAGAAGACTTCAAGGGAAACTCAGTGTAGCTGCAGAAAGGAATATTGGCAATCTAGTAGGTGGTACTTTTCCCCCCAAGTCACACACTCTTAATACAGTAGTTTTCAACCTTTTGTGGGTTGTGATGCACTTGGCAGCATATTGCAACTGTACAGGACACAGCAGCTCACCCACAGACCCCAGACTGAATCCAGCCATCTCCCCAGCTCTCCGCAACACACTTATGCTGTGTGGCAACACAGTAATGTGTCCAGACATAGTGGTTGAGAACCAGTGCCCTAATACATAACTTTTTAAAGAGATGCTGTAAATTTTAAAATAAGTCAATATTTAAAAAGATAGATAGTTTTGGATTTGGCAGCCCTGTATTCCAGTGTACTTAAATTTTCCTATTAAAAAAAAAATATTGTTTTTCATCTCTTGTTTCTTTCTAAAAGACCTATGCAACCATCGGAGGAAAGTAATCTGTGCATCGGATTGTGCACAGTATGTGTACTGTATTTGTGTTGTGCAGTGTTAAACAGTTGCCACATCTCACAGTAGCAACATCTTTATTTCGGTGTCTTATAAAGAGATTCCTTTGTGTGTGTGTAGTCTATAAAGTGTTTAAGAATTCTTTGATAGGAAAGTGCACCAGAAATATGAAATAATATTGTATTGCTTAAGATGTGTAAGCCAGGCACTATAGTATGTTCTTTGCTATTGTCATGAGTATTTTCTCCTGATAAATAAGCACTGCATGTGCAATATATCGCTGCTGTTACTGTGCAGTGCATTGTGAATTCACTTTGGTTTCTTTTGTCATGGTAGACACGTGGCATAAAACAGCATATGTAATGAAAATTAATAGCACTTATCTTTTCATCCATAGATCTCCAAGTTCTTTACAAAGGTAAGTATGCATTATTACTCCCGTTTTACAGGTGGATAAATTTATGCAGAGAGAAACTGTGATTTACTCCCGGTCCCACAGTAAGTCATTGACAGAGCAGGGAAATCTAACTTAGGTCTTCTAAATCTCACTCTGGTAACCTGGATCATTTTGCCACTGGTTTAGATCCATAGTAAAACTGCAAAATAAATCACAGTTTGTTGGAAATAATAGTCTAGGACAGTGGTTTTCAGCCTGTGATTCATGGACTCCTGGAGGACTGAAGACGATGTCTTGAGGGTCCGCAAAAAGTGGTCATTTTCATATGAATGGTTTTCAGCCTTTGATATGTGGACCGGGGGGGAGGTTACCTGACTATTTCTGGTATTTCCAAAGGGGCTGCATCTTGTTTTGAAAATTTTTAGTGGTCTGCAAATAAAAAAGGTTGAAAACCAATGGTCATGTGAAGAGTTCAAAATAATGATTTTTCAAGAGAGACTGGAAGCTGGATTCATACTACTCAAAACCCAACTTCCAGAGTTAGCTGTCTTTGACTGTGGTTATGTTAAATTGAGCCTATCTCTTTTCATGACCTCACTCATCTTGCAGCGTCTGCTTCATAAGGGGCAAGACATGCCACATCTGCCTCATTTAAAGTGTCCAAATCCAATGGTCTGCCATTTTTACTTCAAGGCATCCTGTTTAGACAGTTTCTCTATAGAACTTCTCACCTGCAGATGGTGTACTAGATGGCAAGAACAGGTTGCAAACATAGCCAGTGCCTATCGCATGGCATAACCAACAGTGCAGCCCCCTGATTTTGACCTTCTGTGCCATCTAGCTCAATTCCTTCAGGTATATAAGGATCAAGAGTGCTGCAAATGTCTATAAGTGGGGCCTCTGTGACTTTCCTCCATGTTGCCGTGGCTAGTTAGAAGCAGCAGATGATATATTTGTAGGCTGCCTCCACCAGCAAGGCTACCTGGTGGATTTGCACTGTGCCTTCCCTCAGCTGTCAAATGGTTGATACTTAAACTAACACACTTGACTTGAACGTCTGTGAATCAAGTTGCAAGAAAAAAATTTGTGGTGAAGACTTTCACTAGCTGATGTGTTCAAAGATTTCCAGAAAGTCTCTTGTATTTAATAGTTCCTTAAAAGCTGAACAGCGAACATGTGAAATAACCCCTGTCAGGCAGGTGGCCTGTTTTTCCACAGAAGTGTTCTGCATAGAAACTTTTAATCTCATCGATAAGTATTGGCATTAATTGAATTATTTCTTGTACAGAGAAAATGATTGCTGTTACAATGATGTATGCTTTTAAAATATATTTCATACCTGGGGGTTACAATTTCTAGGATTTCTTCCAGGCAAATTTTCCTGCATCTTAGGCTGCAGAATACTTTTGACCTTTTTTAAAAAAAATTGTCCTGCATAATACATTAGAACTGAGTTCATGGAGACACTCTGTTTGAGGTTATCAGCCCCACATAGGCAGAGCCTCGCTAAAGTCGATGAGGTTCTGTGTTTGAATGAAAGTCTGTCACATGTAACCAGCTACAGTATTTGGACCATAATTTATGCATATAAGGCAAATAACCCTTGATTCTGGACCTAATGCTAATTGGCCAAGCCCCCTTCAAAAGTAGGTCATTCTAACATTCTGCAGCCAAGTGTTGCACATCCCCAGTAGGCATATGCTGCTGCTGGTTTGTTTAAGATTAAAGGGACTTCGCCTTGTGACACATGAGGATTCCTGAACAGAAGAGAGTTATACATTATGAGAGAACCTAAAGGAGGCAGGGAAAAATCTTGACTTGTTTTCACTTGGGCGTAAGGATTCTTTCTCCCCCGGCCTCTGACTTACCTGTGGAGAAGCTGATTTGGATACTCTCCTGTTGTTCATTAGAGGATACGATGGGGTCTTACTAATATGCCCTGGCAGTTGTGCGTGGCCCCAGGAGAAGCTGTATGCCAGGGCTGTCAAACGTATGGACCACGGGCTGTTTCTGGTCCGTGAACCTCTTCCATCCAGCTCGCAACTGCGTTTCACGAGAATACGCTTTCTCACTAATTGAGTGAGAGGGTGTGGTTTTGCAAAACACGGTCTCATACACCCAGCGCACAACAAAGCTGCAAGAATGTAGACTCTAGTATTTTGATTCATGGTATGTACGGCACAATTGAAGTACATTTAAGTCAGATCTGGCATGTCATAGCAAATGAGTTTGACACCCCTGTTACATGCCATTTTAGGGGGCATGGGTAGTCTCCCTCCCCCATCAATGCACATGGTCCTGTGCTCTCCTGAGCTGTTGTGGTGGATTGTAAATTTAAGAGCCATTCACTAATATGCTCCCACTCTGCTCCTTCTAAAAAGAAACAGAGATATTCTGGAAAGGGTGGCCTCGATACAGCAGTATTTGTTAATAGCTTTCTGAAAAGTGTTGGCATATATTATGTATATTTAATAGGAAAAAAACCCCTTGTTCCAAGAGTAGAGAAAAGTGCCCCAATATCTGTCTTGTTGAAATCCTTCTTCAGCCTTAGACCATGCTTGTTTTGTTTCTGTTGCTCATTGCAGAGTGTTGCCTGACTCTACTGGGTTGGTTACTGAGCTTTTTCCTCCTTGGAGTCTATTTTTTCATTCTCTTCTCAGCAGGAACTGGGTACTCCAAGAGCAGCACAGCTGGTGCTTTCTCCTAGGAGACCAATTACATCATCTCCTAATTGAAAATGCGGCATCCCTTTCTAGACATGGATTTTCCACATGATGGATGCAAACGTCTCTTTTGTTGTTGTTGTTGCTTTAATTCTTGTAGCTGCTGCTATTACACAGGGCATGGGGGTCCGGGGAGGACAACTCCCTTATCTTTCATGCAGGACTGTTCTGGTGCTGTTGGCGTTTCTCTTTCTCTCATGATCCCTCCTGCTTCAATTTAATGTGTAAACTCCATTGTATATGAAGAAGGTTGAAGTCACAGCAGCCTGGATCAGCGTGAGGGAGGCAGGCAAATGGCCATCCTTTCCATGTGAAAACTCTCAGTCCACACCACACAAAAAGTGAAGGTGCTGTCTCCTAGGACCTAGGTGACTAGATGATAACCTGGAGCAGGCTGTTGCTTCATAAGGCAGCCCTCCCAGGAGTAATTGCTCTTACTTCTTTCTCTCTACCGAACTGTTTCACACATTTTGAAATACTTGGCACTTGCAGAATGCCACTCTCATCTAGAGATCTCAAAGAGCTTTACCAGTAATGCTCATCATCTGTGAGGTAGACCACTGTTATTTCTATTTGGTAGAAGGGGACACTAAGATATAAAGCAGAAAATTGATTTACTGAAGCCTGCAGAGTAGCAGAGTCAGAAATCATGAATCCGAGTCAGAAGTCCTGAAGCCCAGCCTTTACTCGGACTAATGGTGGTGTTCCGGCTTTTGACCTCTTGCTCATGGCAGTACTTCTCTTCCCTTTTCCAGTTGTCTTTGTAACTTTTGGGAATGGGGAAAAACTAAACACTAAAAATACTTTATTTATACGCACTGAAAGACCAGTCTAGTGGTTCACTATGAATTAACTCGTACATTTGTTGGAGTGGTCTTTTGGTAAATGACTTACCTTGAAACCCAACACACCAACTGTGGGGGAGGAACCCTCCATAGTCTTAGCCCAAGGCAAGGCAGATGGTAGGCTGAAAGAAAAATGAGTTTTTCATTGTTTTCTGAGGGTCAGCAAGGCTTTGGCAAACATCCAGAGGAACAAAGCACATGTTTAAATACCTCACTTTAGTAAATTTCTGCTCCTCTCTCCGTCCCTCTCTCTCTCTCTCTCTCTCTCACTAGCTGCCTCCAAACATAACATACAGGTGGGCATTGGGCTACAAAGTGGGACTGCACTTGGGAAAGGTGTAAAACTGCTTGGGCCTGGGCTATTGGTTACAGGGCTGCAGTAAGCCATGGTAAGGTTTCTATTATAAAAATTGAGATGTGGTATTTTGGCCTGCAACTTGTCAGTTCTAATTCTGATTCTCATGGAGATCCTTCATTTTACTTAGAATAAGTCACTGAAGCATTCTGCCTCAGTTTCACTAACTGCAAAACAGGGGCGTTATAATGAGCTACCTCACAAGGGTGATGTTATATTGAAGATAAAAAGCAAAGGCGTCCTGTACTGTGATTAGGGCTCCTAGACACTGCAGTATACAAATAATATTTATAAACATGAAATATTGGCAGAACTTCTGCATAAAAACAAAATTGCTTTAACTTCCTCCCCAACGGGTCACAAAGAATGAACTGCATTGATGTTTCTCAGAGATTCTTGTGACAACTGCCTCGTCAGTATTCTAGAAAATTCTTTACTTGGCCTTATTGTCCACATGAACATTGTAAGTGTGATATGCTGACAGGATTAATGCAATGAACTGAAAGAGAGAATTTTACATTAAGACGTGGATGTTGATTTCCTGGCTAAAAGTGTATCAACTTTTAATTTTTGGGGTGTGTGTGTTTTTCAGAAAAACAAAAATAAGAAAAAAGGCAAAGATGAAAAATGTGGCTCTGAAGTGACCACTCCAGAGAATAGCTCTTCTCCAGGGATGATGGACATGCATGGTAAGTAGGATAGAGCCAGCCGCAGTTATCCCAGACACTGTTATAAAGAAAGTAATCAAATGACATATTTCCTATTTGAATAACTAGAAGTTGCGGATGTGTGCATGAGGGCAGAATTTGGCCAAGTGAGAATAAAAATAGAAACACATGGCACACTAGACTAATGTGTAATGCACTTCCGTTAATATCAGTGGTGTGAAATTAAGTTTTCAGTCAGACTGTGTGTAAAAACAAAGCAAAACCCCCTGTCTGCAGAAGGGGGAGCTAAGACACTGACATTAAACTTGAAAAGGACAAAACAAAAATAAATTCAGCATCCAGAGTATTGTTTTGCTTAACATTATTATGCTGTAGTTGAGCTAATATTAAGTGAAGTAGTAGCCTTGTGCAGCATACAAGGCCCTGCTTCCATTGGCAGGGGAAAGCTATTGCATTTTTTAGTTTAACATATTTGTGAACTCAGACTAGCTGTGTGTGTCTTCACACCATGTCTGCCTTTTAAGTGCACAGGTAGAAATACCTTGTTCCACTTGTAAAATTAAGAGAAATTTTATCCTGCAACTTTTTTTTCTTTTACAGAGCACATACTGTTCATTGAAGTATGTTTTATTATATAATATGAAATATTAGCCATTTTAGAATACGCTAGGAGGGAAGAGAGATGCTCATTTATGTACACACCTATCTACTCTCCAAAAATTCCAAAGTAGCTGAAAAAATTTGTATGCAAAAAAACTGTGGGAAGAGGCTAAACACTCAGCTTCACCCCCAAAGTAAACACTTCAGGAGATAATCAGAATATGAAAGTAGATGGTTATAATGGATGCTCTGCTTGCACTTCAGCGATGATGATCTGTATTGGCATATGTACTGTGATAAACTACCTGGGAAGAGTGTTGTGATGCCTAATTTAGGATTTTAAGGCATTTGGAGAGTTTTGGATGGAAGGCTATAGAAATGCAAAGCACTAAGGAAGTGGCTATGAAGCGGAACAATTGGCTAGCTTGAATGTTGTGTTCAGTACAAATAATAAAAATAAGTATTTTCCATGAACTACACCAAAAGGCCCCTTAAAAACTTTAGCTGTTACAGAAGGTTATTGTCTGCTTGATTAGTAGGGTGTTTTAATGGGGAACTGATAAAACTAGATTTTGCTTTTCAGTCAGTCGCTCTTTTTTGTTCATGGTACAGAAATTGCGCTTTTCATAAGAGCTGTATATGGTGAACCCAAGAATTTTATGCAGTTGTTGGTTTGAGCCCCTTGGTCACCATATTTGAAGAAATATACGCTATAGTTAAGCTGCCCTGTGTATAACACAGGGTGTCGGACACTGTCAGATGAGCTAAGGGAATTTAAGTCGGAGAACTCCTAATTATCCATGAACCTGAACAGTCCCCAGCTCATCCAAAATTCCCACTGAGGTAACTGGGATTCTTGGGTGCAGAAGGCGTGCAGGATAAAGTACAGTACTAACTATGCAGTGATGCCAATGTATATTTGGAAGAACCAAAATGTCCTCTCTCATTCACTTCTCATTAAGGCAGAATTTTTTTCCAGATGACAATAGCAACCAGAGTTCAATAGCTGACGCTTCTCCAATAAAACAGGAGAACAGCAGCAACTCAAGTCCAGCACCAGAGCAGAATTCAGCAACGCAAGCAGATGGCACTGAAGTAAAGTCTGATGAAACTCAGGCAGATGCAAAGGAGCAACCTGGTTCAGAAGGTAATGCATACTGATGTCTCCTGTGTTTGCAGCTTTTCTATACAGAGCACCAATTTAAAGAACACCTAAATTCAACATTTGTATAAGAAAGAAACTCAGATAATAGAAGTGGAATAAAGCAACCGGCATGTGATACAAAACACAACCATCCATTCTTCCAACACAACAAAACAACAAATATAGCTCACAGAACAGTATATAATTTACAGATCAAAAATGGTGAGTTGCAAAAGTCCAGATGCCAATAGGTATTTAAGATCTCCATAAACATGTCTTGTTGGCTAAAGTTTTCTAAACTTTATTATATTAACGCTGCATAAATCAGAGCAAAGTCCTTGGCATGTAAGTGTTTTATGTACTTAAAAGTGTTTATGTACTTAAAACTCTTACTGACTTCAAGGAATGCAAGAACAGGCTTTAACTAAATTACAAAATAAGTACTTCCATGAGAGTTTCACTGATTTCAGTGGTAGCCAGCTTAGAGCCAGACTCTTTAGTGCATCTAGCTAGATGCCTTGTGGCTTCAAAAAAGCGAGAGGAAAATATTTTTCTGCTTGGTTTTATACCTTTGAAATTCAGATCTTGTCTAGGTTGGAGGACTGACTAGCTACTAGTAAAATGGTTACATCAGAAGAACCAAATACGTGAAAATTGGTGTGCTGAGAGGCAAGAGATTTGTATTGACTCTTTAAAACTTCTATTTTGGAAAAAGCTTTCTAACTTCGGTAACTGAAAATTAACATTTTAAAGGAGGAAGTCTCTTAAATATGCAGCATCCTTACAGTTTTATGAGCACTAAAATAAACTGCTTCTGTTTCTCACTGAAGTTCCAGCGAAAGGAAGGAAGGTCAGACTTGATATTACTGCTCTAAGGTAAAAAACAAGGGACGGGAGAGCCCTGGAATACGAACACCTGTTAGGACTTTATCTGTCCTACGAAGAAAAAATAGGTTAAAAAAAATCTTTTGTCAGTCACCATTCAGAGAGTTACCAAAGCCTTGATCCTGACAAGTGTTCAGCCAGCGGGAGGAGAGTATGCTCTTCATGGTTGGGATCCGCACTAAAATGGAATTAACACATATTAATAGTTTGTAAGTTGTATCTGTACCTTTTTATTTTAACTTTTTAAATTAACTTTTCTACATTTCTTCTAATGCTAACTCTGAATTTTTATGTCCAGTTTTCCAAAAAGTATACAGTGTATTTTTTACTGTGTAGGAAAGCAGCCCAGCACCATGTTGGTGAAAATGTATTAAATATTACTGTGTTTATGGTATATTTTTGGTGCCCTGTAATATTTTAGTAATTGAAAAACTTGCTGTGTATTTATGCAGAATTTTCTGCTGTGATGGTTTGAAGGAGACTTGTTTCCTTCTCCCTATTGTAATAGATACAATATATCCTTAACACCATTCTAATATAACTTGATCGCAAAATTTGTAGCATCATAAGGCAATTAAATTGTCCTTGGCAAATCTCTTCCTATTGTTTTGTTCTTAGCTCAGTAGATCCAGTATTCAGTTTAAATTTAGATCAGTTATCTCAGTGGGTATGTCTACACTGGAGGCTTGAGTCAACTTAAGCAACTTTCTTAAGTTGACTTAATAACTCCTGCCCTTAAAGTTGACTTTAAGGAGCGCTGAGCTGCGAGCCTGAAGATGCTGTGGCGCTCCTGGAAGTCGGCACCAGAAGCCGTGAATGCCAGGAGGCGTGGAGGAAAGCCGACTGCAAGGGATTTGTGGTCAGCTTTCCCCAGCGTGTTCCAGTGGCTTAGGAAGTTGCTGCCATTTGTAAATGACCGTTGACAGTTGCTGAAAAGCAGCCCCAGTGTAGACTAGGGCAAGTCAACTCAATGTGCCCATTAAAGTCAACTTAATAAAGTTAACTCAGGGCATTAGAGTAATGTAAGTTGACTCTTTATATAAGTCAACTTTAAATGGGTCCCCTGGCTTGAGTCAACTTTATAAAGTCGACTTAAACAAATGGGGCCTCACTAAGTTGACTTAATAAAGTTGACTTTAAGTCGACCGTATTAAGTTGACTTACCTGAGCCCTGTAGTGTAGACATAGCCTGTAATAGTAGAACAATATACAACACATAACTTTAGTGACTACAATGTAACTGTGAGCTGCTGGGAAATTTGGCAGCTAAATCACCACCAAAAAATACAAAGGAAAGTCAGATTTTATAAAATGTGTTCTCAACTGACTATGCTCATGGAAGACTGTACTAATTTACTGCCAGATGGTAACCTTGCCTTTAACTTGTTCATGGATGAATTCAGTTGATTATATAATGAACGGTCTCCCATGACTAAATTTAGGTTCAAGGAAAATCATACCCTGGGTCAATTCCGGGGTTGTTACTGTGAAATGAGAGGGAGAAGTTAGGGCAAAATGCACTAGTTTTTTTTTGTTGGTTGTATATTGTGTTTAATTAAAGACTCTAAATCTGTATAACCCTTCATCCATTGGAGAATAGTACTATTTGATGAAATAGCTTTGATTGTGAAGCGCCAAGCTGAATTTAAATAGAAGGTAATAAATTAAGGCTCCAGTTCTGTTCCCCTGTACATTTCACTATGGTGATTGTACTGAGGTCATTGGGACAGTTTAGGGGAAGAATTGCCCCTAAGTGCTTAAAATCAACCTTTTTCTAATGAATGATTGAGCAGAGGTAATAGGACATGGAGCCTTTCACTTACAAATCAGCAGAAGTCAGTAGCAACCAAAAGCCAGCCAACATGATGACTCTTGGGTGATCAGTTACTGAAATACATTTGGATCTCTGCTTAATTTGTTATGGACGATTGTCCACATTACAGGAGCCACCACAACTGTCACTAATTGGTCTTTCTTGTTAACAGTATCACAATAGCCAAAGAGTTGAGTTGCCTACAAAAATTTAATTTCCTTATGAACTTGGCAAGGACAGCCTATGTTGGTCGGTGCAGAAATGATTGGTGAGGCAGTGTATAGGGAAAGCCAGCTCTGCTCATGAAGATTTATTTGGAGGTTAGATGAAACTATCATTAAATTTAAAAAAAAAAAAAAAAGTACTTTTAGCAGTACACATCTATGATGGTTATATTTTATGTAGCGTATCAAAAATGTATACAATTTTGGATAATCTATGATATCTTTTCCGTTCACCACCTTTATCCAAAAGATTTGGGGCTCAGTTCTGGATCTCTTTCACAATCTTATTGTTATGTAAACTTCTCGAGGCATGGTCCTTCAGTTTCTTTATATATGTGTATCTGGTGCTGTAAACTCTCAGCATTCCCAGTAGAGCAAAAGGCCTTTTGGGAAGAGCAAAGAATGCATGATTATGGCCTCAGACTGTAGCCAATCTTCACGGCCATAAATTAGAGATGGGCCAAATTTAGGTATCATCTGGTCTATAAAATCAATTGTCAGGGACCTGTGTATACCACAATAGTCTGTGTGCAAGATTAAAACACAGACTGTAGTGTAGAGCAGTCAAGATGATGATTAAAAAAAAAAAAAAAAAGGAAATAAGGCACTTCCTCTGAAGTGCTTTTAAACTGGAAGTGGTGGAAACTTCTTACAAACACACACACTATTCTATGGCAATTTGGAGTGGGTGGGGGGGAACTACACAAACAAATCTCATCTCTCTCTGAGTCACTTTGAGAAATATCACTCTTCAGAGCACGGTTAATAAAAGATTTTCGGAAGAACACTTGCCTTTAGGTAACTTTACATGCTGTATTGGAGAGGGTCCTCAGTAAACGGTAAAGAACTTTTAAATGTTGCCCTCTTTTGATGGGAGTTTTGAGAATGAATTAAAGTGATGGATGAAGAGAGTAGAAGGAATCTATTTAAAACCCACTTTTTAGAATGAGCAGCAATGAAGGTTGGAACTGGTTACGAACCATTGCAAATTTGAAATATTTTGGGGAGATTTCCCCACAAACATGCAATAGACTTGAAAAGCATATGCTCTTATTGAAGAAGTTAGATTAGTAGATACTGTGTTAGAATGATTGGATGTCACACTTCATAGGAGGAGTGTATTTTAAGTGTCCGGGGGTTTAAATTCCAGCTCAGGTAACTAAGTTCTGCCTACCTAGCTGCTATGCCCTCCCATCCAAGCTTGCTGGCTGTTTTACCTCCTGTTTCCAAGCCTCCATCCCAGAGGAAGCTTCATTTAAATACTGGTTGTGATTTCCATATTATTTATATATGTCATCCATTTATTGTGAAACTTTATTAATGTCTGCAAAGTGCGATGTCCCCATTGACAGTTTCAGTGTACTGTATGCAATCACACCTGGTTACCTTTGAAATAAAGGTTTTACATGTGTGGTTTAGCATTAGAGAGGAAAATACTTTAAAAGGTCTTGTTGAAAGTGATTCTTCAGATTTAAAACAAGCCTTTACTCTTTCAGATACTTCTGATGAACAGAATTCACAGTCCTCAATGGAAAATTCTATGAATAGTTCAGAGAAAGCAGAAATTCAGTCTCCTGGAGAAAATGATATAACTACAGAGACATCTAAAAACTCTCAGGTAATTTTAATTAAGTACAAAAAAGGCTACTGTTCCAAATTCAGTATCAACCTAAAAAACCAAAAACTAAAACAAAAACACAACTGTCAGGAGACCAACCATACGGTTACATTTATTTCCTTAGCTATGTTACTAAGTTTACTATTAACAAAGAATTTCAAATATCTAATGTGTTTTCACTATTCATTTGGGCTATTTTGCTTTAACTGTAAGGCTCGACTGATCAGTTTTGCTTTCAGACTCATCTGCGTCAGCCCAAGTCTGATGTGTAAAATACTACAATCCAAAGAAGAACGTGATATTTTCATTGACTTACATTTTGTGCACAACCTACAGGATGGTGTATCTCTAGTATCCATTTGGAAGTAAAGATACTGTCTTTATAATGAACAGCTAGTGGAGCTGGAAAAAAACATAATGCTAATAAACTCAGTGTACCAGATTCTGGCTTGAGGCATTTGAATGCCTGTATAGCCAGGGCTGGGATGAGGGTTATATCTTGGGAGTTACCCACCTAAATCTGCACTACATGTCCTCTCTGAGATTTGGTGGTGGTTTCACATCATGCCCATGTGCTCATTCTAAACCTCACACACCCAGTGCTTTAGAGAAATTGCTGCTGCTACTAGAAGGAATAACTTCTGGGTCTTTGGTTTGTGTTGTGGCTCAGTGTGGAGCTGAGGTAAATCACTGTCTGACCACATGTTCATGCTGTTGCTTTGGAGTGTACACAGTGGCTTCATGCCTAGAATCAGAATTTTCCCTTCTGTGGGTGAGAAACAGCAAGGCCAAGCAACATTCTGTTTAGGAAGATGCTTTCAGGAAAAGCATTTAATTATATCATTCACAGCCTAGGATATTGTACATCTCCCAAGTAATGTGAGAGTGCTCACTCCTTGTTTTAATCTGATGTCTACAGCCTTATGATTCAGTACAATGATAACACGAATTCTTCCTCTCTTTCCCATTTAAGGACTCTGAAGGAGTGCCACCTTCTAAAAAGATGAAAGTAGAGGCTTCCCAACAAAACGTTGAAGAGATTTAGACTGTAGATTTTCCTGATCTGTTTTTATGTAAGGTACATCAGTGGGCTTAATCATAAAACAACCTTACTTAAGCATCTTCTCTTGGATGAGGACAGAACTCCTAACTTTTCAAGTTACCAAGCAAAAATTCAAGAAACCTAGCAAAGGTTTAACTTCTCAGACACTGAAAACTTTTTTTCCTGTGAAACAAACATTGAGAACTTTTAAGTTACTGTCTCTGAAATGGTTGGAGTAAACAACTCAGGAGGGGTCTACGCACTGTTTCTAAAGTCAAAATTACAATTATGTTGCTGCTGTTTTGTTTTGTTTTGGGTTTTTTTCATTTCTCTATTTAACAATGTAAGATATTTAAGGATGGTACAGGTCAGATATTAGCTTTCATGTGAAGTTCATTGTTCTGGCGTGATGTCTGCTTTTGTTTTGTGCCTTGTGTTCTGAAAACAGTGCTAACTTTTAAAGTTGTTTTGCAGGTGTCTCCTTTGCAAAGTGGCCTATGTTTGTATAATGCCATGCAGTAAGGGTTTTTTTCCCCTTTTTTTGGTTTTGTTTTGTTTTTTATTTTAAATCCCTGGTGCTTAACACTTAGAGATGAGAGATCTGGAAGCCATTTTCACACTTGGAGTCCAAGGAGACTAAAAAGGAGAACGTCACATTGCAGACCTTTTATTGAATGCACAGCATTCACAAACTGTAAATCTGGTCTTTTAAACTATTCTTAACTTCATCAGAAGTTAGTATGATTTTTTTTGCCATTTATATTCCAGATCTGAATAAATGTAATAAAGGTCAAGTACGTTAAATATTAGGTCCAGATCTCTGTACTGGGTACAGTGTTTGTTTTATAGAAAGGTTCCATGATAAAGATTGGTTCATAGGGACTGATGTGCAACAACTGATTTATTCTGATATCAGGTTTTCACTGAACTGGATTTCAATGTACTGTTCTTTAATGAGATGTTTACTGATTTGTTCCAGGCTATACTGTAATTTGGGATTTTTTTAAACTTTTAGCTACTCTTTGTAAATAAGTCATTTTTCCATTGTCTCTGCTTTACTGGTAGAAATGATCCTTTCTTTTCATTATGGCCAAGTGTGCTTATGCTAGGCTTGTTTGAGAGACTCTGAGCATGTGCAGCTCCCTTCAAGTCTACAGCATTTAGAGGTGCAGAATACCTGCATGGATCAGGCTTTTGAAGGCCTGGTGTTGCAGTGGGCTTAGCATTTCTGGAAGGTGCCAAGCCCCCTCAGCACCCAGTGTTGTCAATGGTAACTACTTGGGTGATCAAGGAATATTTACATGAAGTGTAAATGTTGTGGGATAGGGCCCTTATTCTTTATTCACTCTGAGTGGAAGATGGGTCCTGTTATTTATACCAGATCCCACATCTCCAAAAATTGTGCACAGTTTGTAAGTTAAGAACTGTAGATGTTTTTTAATGATAAAACTTCTTCCTGTCCCTATATTATCATAATTAGCTCTTTTTAAATCTGCTTATTTCGGAATTCTCCAATGGTGAAAATGGCTTGAGCTTTGACTACTGCATTGCGTTTGCAATTACCACCTTGATTATGAAGAAAAATTGCGGGTAGGGATGAGTGAGGAGCCAATGCTGACCTTCCGTAAAACGTCTGTTGGATTAAACTCCAAAGTGACTTGCTATGCTCAGTTTGGGAACTTCTGTGTTGAAATAAACTTTTTTTTGGATCTCAACTAAATAAAATTTGGTTGCAAATCATTCATGAAAGCAGTGTGCTCCCTAGCAAGTGTTTGAGTTCTCTGGCCAGATCATGAATTCTATTAACTTTCTGAAAATAAGGAACTGAGGAGCCAAAAGTTATATTTGCACAATAAACATAATGGAATGTTAGACTAATTTCTCTCTTGAATTGTGTGTATGCTTAAAAGATGTAGATGATAACTGGTCAATGGCTATCAGTTTGTATGTATATTACAGTCAGATTTAATTGATATTTTGTGAGAAATTCTATTTGATATATAAAATGGGCAAGTTTTAAATAATCAATCTTTTAAAATGCTTTGATTCACTAGCATTTTAATTTTTAATGCTAAAACTACATGAATCTGATGCCACCTTTGACAAGTAGTCATGTTTACTGATCACCATCTTCAGATGCATCCCAAAATGCTTTGAATTTTGATTTTTCTACAGGTTTCCAAAGGGGTAGATAGGCTTTTTTATTTCAGAGCTGATTCCTGTACTTTAGGAAGAAAAATATAAATAGCACTAAAATACCTCAAATTTGTTGTTAGATAGAAATGTTTATTGGCATTGCTGACACCAACAGGTTTAACTATTAGCTTCCTTCATTTCCTCCTGTGGCTTCTGTTCAGAACTGTGTGCATTGTTCTGTGGCTTGGAAACAAAGCAGCTGTTGCTAGTGGCTTTATTTCTAAACTATAACTTTTCATTTACAGCTTATACAAAATACATTCAGAACTTTTTTTAACCACTGATTCTAGTGACAAGATACAATTTGAACAAGCAGATAGGTTTGGGTTCTTTAACCTTGTTAGTGTCATTCTCTAAGAAAAGAGACCTTGACATTACCTGGTCTGAAGAAATCCAAAATAGTGTATAAGACTGTTATTAGTCTTTTTTTGAAGTGCCTGATAACATTAATGGGCCACTGGATGGGATTTAAACATATTTGAATGCCAGAAAGTACAGATGGGACCAAACCAGAATATACGATCCGAATCTACTTGAGATTTGGAACCACATCTCAATCCAGTTTTTTTGGGTTGGACCCATCTCTACCAGAAATTTGTTTTATGAACTCACAATAAGTGGTTGTACTGAAAGCATTGAGACATAAAGCAGAAGAATAGTTGTAATTTACTTCAAGGTGACTGAAAGTTCTCACACAGCTCATGTTTTAGAAATAGTGCAAATATCAAGACGTGCTTCCTTGCTACATGCTGAATGTTGGAGCTTCAGTTACAAAAACGAAAGAAACTAGAAGCAGCAAAAAAAAAAGGGAAAAAAATTAGCTTAGGTTGGGGAACACATGAGAAGGCCTTCCAAATAAGTGATTTACTCAGCCAAACATTTTATAGCAGAACTATTCCTTGGAATTTTTATGCTTGGGAAAGCAGTTGTTAAACATTCCAAAAAGTGCTGGCACTTACAAAACAACAGCAAATCAACAAGGCAGTATAAAATATTGGTTTTTGGGTGGCTATCTTCATACATAAACATTGTCATGTTTTTGGAATGTTCTTTATATCTGAGGGCCTGTTAGAAGATGTTAAAAAATTTTGTTTTTTCCCCCAGTACCTAATCGTTTTCCATCTTATGATTTGTGTGTGTGTGTTGTACAGCAGTATAATTTTTCACTTATTTATTCCATCAGTAGCTATGGTTTGTACAATGTACAATGGTTTCATTTCAAAAATAAAAACAAAAATCACAACATGAACATTGTGTGAATAATTTTTATCAAGAAATTTAAATTTAAGAATTTGTCTTTCTATTTTAAAATAAATATTTAAATTTTAAATAGAATTTTTAAAAAATGTTTATTCTGTGGTGTCTAATTCTATAAGACATAAAACAAATATTGTAATCTTCTTATTTCTTACTGGCCTGCGGTGTCCATTTCTGTAGGACCTTGCTAAATTGCATGGATGAATGGATGATCTCACGGAATTAACAAAGTAGTGAGTAAATGAATAAAACATTAAGATTAAAAATAATAGGAATTCCCCAGTCTAATCAATGATACGGTCCAGATATGATCCAAAGGGGTAGCCATGTTAGTCTAGTTCAGCAAACAGTCAAGGAGTGTCTGAGGAAGTGGGTTTTTTTCCCCCCATGAAAGCTCGTGATAAATTTATTAGTCTTTGAAAGTGCCACAGGACTCCTTGTTTGTAGTCCAGATATGAGTAAGAAAAGACGGTTTAAACTTAATTTAAGTGGTGTCCACTAGGAGGAGTAGTGAGCAGTTCTTTTCTATTTGCAGTGGGCCAGAGCGGATGGCAATCACAGGCAGCTGGGGCTGTACAGTAAGGATCATGCCCTCTTCATTACAAACAGGACTGGCCAGAATACTGAGTTCCTGGGTGGCCACCTTACACAATCACCAATGGGATAGGAGGGCAGGGAGGGGTTGTTGCAGCAGCAGGATGTTAGTCACAACTGAGTCAGAAATTTCTCGATTCCCTCTGTGTGTATGGAGGAGACAAATCTCCCATCTTCATTGTAAATAATGCAGTTATCACTTAGTGATTTAGCTGTAGCATAACTGCATTGCACCCCTATCCAGCTGGAGAGAAGTGGGAGGTCAGTGTAGAAAGTTCTGGCCCCACTGAGTACACCACAGAAGGGAAGCAAAAATGCTGTTTTGGTTTGTATCTGGGAGCTGCACTGAAGAAAAGCCAAAGCAGGGACTAGCAGGGTGGATATGTGGGGAGCTGGTGCTGCAGGGGCCATTACAGTGTATTTGGAGGATGTGTCAGAGGAATTGCAGTGAATCGTTTGGGGATGGCGGTAGAGGCCTTAGAGTCATAGAACCATAGGGTTAGAAGAGATGCCAAGGATCATCTGTCTACTCTAACACCTTACCAGGATACAGGATTTGTCGTCTCATCCATCCCAGATGAATGGCTATCCAGCATCCTTTCGAAAACCTCCAGTGAAGAAGCTTCTACAACTTCTCTTGTGATGTTTGGTTGGAACAGGGGGACTACCTTGCACCAGCCTGTCTGACAGGTAGATTACAGGATTCTCTTCCTTCTTCTTGTGTCCTTGTTACAAACTGGATGTTTTCCCAGAGCTGTGCACAAGTGATAGCTCTTTCCATCACTGCA
The DNA here is from genome assembly GCA_007922195.1 of Podocnemis expansa. Classification (NCBI taxonomy): domain Eukaryota; kingdom Metazoa; phylum Chordata; order Testudines; family Podocnemididae; genus Podocnemis; species Podocnemis expansa. The sequence goes on along the minus strand of ML682041.1, from coordinate 5,729,025 downwards.
ACAAGGTTCTCCTTCATACAGGTCTCCCCACAGAGTCAGCAAACAAGCAGGTCCTCCATGGCTTACACCTCACCACACATGCATGTATTTGTGTCAATGGATTAGCTCCATTTCCCTGTATTAGTCTTCTGTCAGTTTGCCTTTGCAGATGGTTTAGGCCAGGGGTCTCAAACACATGGCCCATGGGCCACATCATGTGGCCCCTAAAGCTATTTCTTGCGGTCTGCAATGACACTATCATTACCAATATTTGCAATATCATTATATGGAAAGGTTTCAGTGGTGCGGCCCTCAGGCTAAAGTACTAGTCCTCATGCAGCCCTTGTGGTGATTTGAGTTTGAGACCTTTGGTTTAGGCATTGCCACATTGACCAATCTGTATCGAGTCATCTGGGATGGTTCTCCTAAGGTTCCAGATCTACTTTGGTGTGCCTGACTGTGCATAGCCTTTCATTACATAGCTTCAGTTATGCCTAACCAGCTGTCATACCCAAGGTACAACACTGGTTATAAAACTCTTCCATGGTTTAAGGAGTTTGATTGCTCCTGTGTAACCATATGGTGGATGCTTTGAGTCTTCCATTTGCTGTGATCTTTTGACTTGCTGCCTCTCTCCTGATATCAGGTGGTGCAATGCCAGCCAGTCAGTACCGGCCATCCTTTGGTGTTTGCTTTAGACATCCTGTAATTCCATGATAAGTGCATTAGAATACTGTCTGATTTCTTAGCATGGATGGATCATTCCCATGCAGGAAATGCATACTCCTGCTGTGGAGTAACCCAAGGCACTAGCCATGGTTCTCACTGCACTTTGGGGTGACCAATTTTCAGAAGATGTTAGAGTGCCAACTTTCCCTTTTGTCTTCTCTTCACATGCTTTGAAGGAAAGTGGTCCAGTGTCACACCAAGATAAATAGGATTAGCCAATGAGATTCCATCTGAGGCAATGTTCATCTTCTGGATGGCACAGGATAGGTGAGAGGCCATCACCTGTGTCTTCACCATGTTGGCCTGAAGCTGGGTCTTGTAATGAATTGAGAGGCTTCTCAGTAAATGTCAGTCTATTCTTGACAGTGGCAACGTCCTAGTGTGACATGATGCATAGATATAAAACTCATATTGCTGACAGTGGACTGGTCCAAAGAGGGTTGTGTTGACACCTGCTCTGTGGAAGGCCATTTTTGTTGTTTCCAGCAGCTGGCTCTTGCACAGTTCTGTGTCAAAAGGTCTGTTTTCCAGAAGAGATCAAATGAGCTGCACCAGATGGTAGTTGTGCCTCATGTTGTAGATTTTGGCAAGCAAGTTTGAGTGGTTGTACAGTATGCTGTTGATAGATCTATAAACCCAGCACCTGTTGTTATCCCTCTCTTAAATCCTTCTACATGCTGGGTGGCATTTAATATTGGTCTCAAGAGTTTTCTCTTTTGTTTGTCCATCCAGCACCTAGCACAATGGAATCCTGATCCTTGAATGTGATTCCTAAATACGACTATAATATAATGTGCAGGAATATTGCCTCCAGACGATTGTTTGAATGAATGATTCCAGCATGGAGCTTGGAAGGGGTGTGAGAAGGGGCAGAGAGATGATGTTGCACTTATGTTCCAAAGTGGGTAGCCATGTTAGTCTAGTCCAGCAAAACAAACCAGGAGTCCTGCGGCACTTTTAAAGACTAACAGTTATTTATAGCATGAGCTTTCCTGGGAGAAAATCCCATGTTGTCAGATGCTTGAAGAGGGGGAGTTCCCACTTCAAGCTCTGGCAAAGTGGGATATTATCCCAGGAAAGCTCATGCCATAAATAAACTTCAGTCTTCAAAAGTGCCACAGGGCTCCTTGTTTGTATTGTAGCCAGGGATTTCCCTTACCTCTCCCTCTCAAATTTCCCAAGTTACCTCCAGTTGTCAGCTAGTAACAGTGTTATACCAATTAAAAAATAAATGTTAGTCTTTAAGTGCCACAGGACTCCTTGTTTGTTTGTTACTAACAATGGCTGCCCCTTTGCCTCTTGGCACTGATCTAGTGAGCGCCCCATAGAGTTGTGGGGATAGGGTTACCAGACATCAGGCAAAAGGAGGTCATGTCCTCCTTTTTACCTTCATGTCCTCTGTCCAGCAGGTGTTTTAAAAATACAGGATTTTGTCTGGCTTTTTACTTACAGGGGTTAAAGTATGCTGGAATGCCCCAAAACACCCTACTTTTAGGGGGAAGCTTTCCAGGGCCCCTAAAAACTGAAGAATATTACGCCAATACTACATTTTCCTTCAGCGTCCTCCTTTTTGTACTTCCCTGTCCTCCCTTCCATGCTTTGATATCCGGTAACCCTAGGTGGCCCTGCTTTCAGCTGGGGGTTGGACTTAGGTGACCTCGTGAGGTCCATTCCATCCCTATGATTCTATGATTTGGCAGGCATTTTAGAACTACATGATTTTATCTGGCTTTTTACTAACTGGGCTTAAAGTATGCTGAAACACCCTACTTTTAGGGGAAAGCATTCCAGGACCCCTAAAAACAGAAGAATATTACACCAGTACTACAGCTCGCACCTCTGCTTAACATGCAAGGTCCTGGGTTCAATTCGCAGGGGGTTGGACTCGATGATCTCACAAGGTCCCTTCCAACCCTATGACTCTATTCTATTTGCCTCCAGCATCATCCTTTCCACGCTTTGGTATCCGCTAACCCTAGGTGGTCCTGCTTTTAGCTGGGGCTGGCCTAGATGACCTGTGAGTTCCCTTCCACCCCTATGATTTGGCAGGCATTTTAAAACGACATGATTTTATCTGGCTTTTTACTTACAGGGCTTAAAGTATGCTGAAACACCCTACTTTTAGGGGGAAGCCTTCCAGGACCCCTAAAAACAGAAGAATTTTACATCAATACTCCGTTTGCCTCCAGCGTCCTCCTTTCCACGCTTTGGTATCCGCTAACCCCAAGTGGTCCTGCTTTTAGCTGGGGCTGGACTCGATGACCTGGTGAGGTCCCTTCCAAGCCTATGATTTGGCAGGCATTTTAAAACGACATGATTTGATCTGGCTTTTTCCTTGCAGGGTTTAAAGTATGCCACAACTCCCTGGCACACCCTGTTTGTAGGGGGAAGCGTTCCAGGCCCCCCTAAAAAAAGAAGACTCAGTGCTGCATTTGCTCCCCGTGGCCTCCTTTTCCTCCTTCCTCTCCGGGCCGTGGTAGCCGGTACCCCCGGTGCGGAGGGAGGAAGCTTTGGGGGGCAGGGGGCAGCCCCAGGCTGGGCTTTGGGCCGCGCGGCTCCTTTAAGAGGCGGGGCGGGGCGCGCGGGGGCGGCCGGGGGCTGGCTCGGGCCATGGCCGCCGAGGTGTTCGCGCGGCCGGGGCGGCTCTCCGGGGCGGCGGCGGCGGCGGCGGGGCTGCCGGGGCGGGAGCCGGACGAGGACTCGTCGGACACGGACGATGGCGGGGCGGGGGGCCGGCGGGCGGCGCCGCGGCGGGGGCCGCAGATCATCCACTCGGGCCACTTCATGGTGTCGTCGCCGCACAGCGAGCACCCGCCCAAGAAGGGCTACGACTTCGACACGGTGGACGAGCAGACCTGCCAGACCTACCGCTTCGGCGCCGCGCGGGGCGGCGGCGGGGCCGGCGGCCGCCTCAGCATCGACGCCTCCCTCACCAAACTCTTCGAGTGCATGAGCCTGGCCTACAGGTGCGCGCCGGCCCGGGGCGGTGGGGGGAGATGGATGTTAGTGGTCGGGGGGGCTGAGGAGA